>VZRF01006989.1:0-23170 GCA_013396875.1 Vireo altiloquus
GGTTCGTAACAGTGCGACACACAAATTCTGCATTTTTAAAAAAATAGAGAAAGCGGGAATGCGTGGAAAACCCACACAGGATTGATTGGGAGAGCTTTGCGTGTAACTAATAATCTCCAAACCAGGAAATTTTGTCTTTCTTGAATAATTTCTCTTGTTGCAGCCACAGGTGAGATGTGTCTGCCCTGAGCGAAAGCCTGGGTACGGGATCCATCCAGAAATAAATGGAAAGGCCTGTGTGGGCTTGTCGCTTGGGGTCGTGGGTATGCCTGTGTCTCCACAGATAACGGGGATGAGCTGGGTACCTGAAAGATGCATTCGCCCTGACCTGCAGCAACAGAACTAGAACCGACAGACAACCTGGAGAATGATGCCAACAGGCAAAAAGCCAAGAGGCACTTGCAGAGGGAAGCCGAACGGTCTTTCTACAAGCAAAAAAAATGAACATTTGCTTTCTCTGTTTTCAGTTTTGTTACTAGATGTAACTGCACTTTAAGTCTTGATGGAAAGAATCTGATGACATGTGCTGAAGAATCTCTCTGATCATTTTAAGTCAGTGCCCAATTGAGGCTCTCTTTGGTAACCTCTGGTGCTGTGTTTGTTCTCCTTCTGCTAGGGCCCGGCAAAATGATGCAAACACAGTCTTTTTTAATTTTAAAAATACTAAAAAGAGTGAATTGTGGAAACCCAGGAAGGATTTTTTAGGCATTTTCTGCCTGAAAAAGATTCTTACAGCACCAAGGTCAGTCAGAGTTGTTCTCAAGTAGAGAAGAATGTAAATATTAAAGATGTTTTGGTAAGGTGTTTTCCTTGACCAGTGAAAGAGCTTTGTCTTTGTTTGTTCTCAAATTTGTGAGACTGTGCTGTTGACACAGACAGACACTGACAAAGAGACGACCTCTCGAAGAGCAGACACTGCTTGCTAGAGAGAGAAAAAGCTTTCTTGCTTTTTTTTCTGCATTTTTGTATCTTTACCTGCTTGCATGGAATGAAATAAAATAATTGAAATGAAATGAAGTAATAAATACAGCCTTCTGACAATTCTATGAACATGGAGCCATTTTGTGGACAGGCCCTAGCTTTAGGGCTTCGTCATTTTCACATAAGTGGAACAAAGGAAAACTCTTGTACCAGTGCATCACAGCTGGGAAACGTCACAGAGAAGACACTAGTGTTCTCCTATTGTGAGAGGTTTGACTTGCACCCACCTCCCTGACTGTTCCCCAGGCAGGTCTGGTGCTGCTTCTACTCTGCCCTGAGCTCCACTTTCTCATCTGTGTAAATTCTCTCATTTGTGTAAATTCTCTCATTCCTGTGGATGCAAATGTCTAGTGGCCTTCCTTTGCTGGCTGCCAGGCTCTCTCTCACCCAGTGCTCTCTTATTGCAGCTCCTCAAGAGGACAGGATGGGGAGAGAAAATGAGATGAAAAATCTCATGGGTCAACAGAAATACAGGGAGATCATTGACTGATATGGGCAAACCAAATTAATTTGGGGAAAAATTAACTTACTCCTTTGCCAATCAAAATAAATTGGATGTTGAAAAATAAAGACACAAGTAAAACACCTTCCCCTTTTTCCTGGGCTCCATTTCATGGTATTTTTATTGATGATCTGGACAAGGGGAATGAGTGTGGCTTCGGTAAATTTGCAGACTAAATTGGGGGGAGTGTGGATCTGATGGAGGACAGGAAGGCTCTGCAGAGGTATCTGGATAGGCTGGATCAATGGTTTGAGGCTCAACAAGGTGAATTGCTGGGTCCTGTGCTTGTGTCACACCAAGTCCCTTGGAACACTCCAGGCTGGGGCAGAGTGGCTGGAAAGTGCCTGGAGGAGAAGGACTTGGGGATGCTGGCTGACAGCAGATGAGCATGAGCCCAGGTGTGTCCAGGTGGGCAAGAAGGCCAATGGCACCTTGTCTGTACCAGCCATAGTGTGTCCAGCAGGACCAAGGCAGTGAGTGTCCCTGTGTACTGGGCACTGGTGAGGCCACACCTCCAATCCTGGGGTCGATTTTTGGCCCCTCATGACAAGAGCAACATTGAGGGGCTGGAACACGTCCAGGGAAGGGAACGAAGCTGTGGAAGGGTCTGGAGCACCAGGAACAATTAAGGGAGGCTGAGCCTGGAGAAAAGGAGGCATGGCGGGTTCTTGCTCTCCCCAACTCCCTGACGTGTAGCCAGGTGGGGGTCGGGCTCTGCTCTCAGGCATTAAGCAATAGGAGAAGAGCAACTGGCCTCAAGTTGGGCGAGGGGAGTTTTATATTGGATATTAGTAAAAATTTCTTCATTGAAAGGGTTGTCATGCAATGGCACAGGCTGTACACAGCACTCATCATCCCTGGAGGGATTTAAAAGATGTGTGGATGTGACACTGGGGGTATGACTTACTGGTGACCTTGGCAGTGCTGGATTAATGGCTGGACTTGAAGATCTTAAGGCTCTTTGGAACCTAAAAGATTCTATGATTAATTCCTGAAACTTTTATCTCCTCCTTCCTCTCACCAGTGAGGAGTTGGGGTAAGATGATAACAGTTTTCCTTTCACTGTTTCTTCCTCCTCCCATTTTCCCCCTGCTCCAGTGTACATCCTCTCTGGGGTAGCAGTCCTTCAGGATAAATCTGCTCCAGTGTGGGCTGTCTCCAGGCCACAGTTCTTTTGGGGAATGGTCTGCGTACAGTATTCAGGCAGGTAGAAGTGTCCCTGACAGGTCAGGGGCTGAAGCTGAGTGGTAAGACATGCATGTGCTCGACTCATCCAGCCTGTCGTGCTGCTGGGCCTGGCAAGCTTCCACCCTCATAAATGAGCAAGCTATGTGAACATAACCTTAAAATTAGTTTTGCCTTGCTCTAGCTCTGCATTTCTGTAAGTACAACTGGTTGTTCTAGTTTTTGCCCTCCTGTCAATATAAAACAAGAAACACCTGCAGTTTCCTTTCATATTGAGATGATTTTGGTTTAATTTGCAATTGCTATGAACAGTTGCTCCATTATCCTCCCCTGAGCCTCCAGGGCTCCTGGCTTCTACTTGTCTCTTCAGAGAATTCCTGCTGTGTGTGGTGCGTGTTTGTGCACACCTGGGTGTGGGTGGAAGTGTTATGATTGGCCACATAGGTATATTCCCTAAAGCACCTGGCTGGCAGTTTACAGGACAAAAGTGCATAAACTAATTAAGAATTATTATTTTTCAAATCTTCATGCTCTGTCTGAGCATGCAGAAATGCAGTTATGAAAGCCAAAGCTGAACTGGAATTGCATCTGGTCAGGGATGTCAAAGACAACAAGGGGGGTTTCTGTACATACCCTTGTGAAAAAAGGCACGCACAACGCATTGGTGAATGAGCTAGGGAACCTGATGGTGCAGGACATGGAAAAGGTTGATACACTGAATGACTTCTTTGCCTTGGTCTTGACTAGCAAGACCAGGCATCAGGAATCACAGGCCCTAGAGATCAGAGGGAGACTGGAGTAAGAATGGTGCATCCTTGGTGAAAGAAGATCTGGTCAGGGAATAGCAGACATAACTACGTTATAGAATCAAAGAATTATAGAAGTATGGAATGGTTTGGGCTGGAAGGGACCTTAAAGATTATCTAGTTCCAATCCCCTTGTCCATGAACCTGCCCTTGAACCCATGAGTGCTGAGGACACTGGCTGATGTCATTGTCAAGCCATTCTCAATAATCTTTGAATGATCATGGTGACTGGGAGAGATGCTTGAGAACTAAAACAAAGCAAAAGACTCCTGTCTTTGAAAAGAGTAAGAGGCCCCAAAGAACTACAGGCTGGTCAGCCTCACATTGGTCCCTGGAAAGGTGAGGGAGTACTTAAGTTACAAGCAGCCCCAATAAGAGCTATCCTGTATGAAGTAATTTCCTGTTCTCCAAATTTCTCCCCACGTGCACACATCTGTAATAAGTTTCATGCCACAGTCCTCCTTAGCTTGTATAGCATCTGGAAGATCATTTCACATGCTGAAATGTGGGAGTAGATAAACCCACCACAGCCCTGCTGTGGAGAGAGGCCTGCTGAGAGATAAGAAGGATCGCACAACCGCCCTGCCAGACCCCTAGATAAGAAAGTAACTTTCTGATTATGGTGAGAAAAACGAGACCCACAAATCGTCTGGGAGATCTTATGTAGATCTGTTGTAACCCATTGGCTTGTACCCCGTCACACCCACCTCTGTATCCCTATAAGAACCCCTATNAAGACCCCCTATATTTTCCCCAGATGCCAGGGGAGTTCCGTCTCTGGTTCCCTTCTCTGGGTACTTTGATAATAAAGCTACCTCCTGTGGAACTCCCAAATGGGTCCCTCTCTCTCTCCTCCCCGAGCTGGCCTGGGGGCAGCCTCGCAGGGCAAGAGCTGAAATCACTGAGCTGAATATCACTAAGAGCTGACAGACTGCTGAGGTAGGCACCCTGCAGAGATGCACCAGCAGCTGAGGGAAGGCCGCTGACCTCGTGGAAGGCCTTCTCCAACGAGATTCTCTCTCTGGCATGGTCCTGGCTTCCTGGGCCTGAGCTACAGACCCCAGACCGGCTGTTAGACTGAAATACTTTTATGGTTTTTTTGGTGGCTGAGTCAGATGAATGAGGTTGGTTGTACTCCCCGTCTCATCATTGTTCCTCTCATTACTGTCTAAATGTTTGCCAGGTATCCTAACAAAAACCACCACACTGACATGCAGTATTAGATTTTCATGAGTCCTTTCATGAAACTCTGGCTTCAGTTAAATGATTCCTCCTTGTGGGATGGGGGAGAGAATTGGAAGGGTAAAAACGCAAAGATGAAAAAAAAAAAATTAGTGGAGATCTTTTAATCAGGAAGAAAAGGGGGAAAAAAGCAAACAAAACAACAACTCAAAGTAAAACAAAATTAAGAAAAACAAATGATGTAAAAAACTCCCAATTGTTCATCACCAGTTGGTCTAAGCCAAATCAGTCTCGGAGCAAACATAGCCCTGTGAAAACTTAATTTCCCTGGTTTTATTGCTGAGCTTATGCTGATGTCATATGCTGTTGGAATATCCCTTTTCTTGCAGCTGGTCTGGGTTCTGTGGCTCAGACCCAGGAAGCCGGGACCGACCCAGAGAGAGAGCGTCTCACAAGAGACAGTCTTCCAGAGGGTTTGCAGTATTCCCTCAGCTGCCAGGGTGCCACCACAGGGTGCCTGGCTCAGGAGGGTAACAGCTTGTTAGTGATTCAGTGAGATAGTGATTTGCAGCTCTGGTCCCGCAGGGCAACCCCAGGCTGGACCAGGGGAGAGAGACGAGGAGTCCGTATGGCTGTTCCACAAGGGTGGCTTTATTGTCCAGCATCTCACAAAGGGGAGGCCAGGGACAGAGCTCTCCTGGGGTCTGACGAAGATACAGGGGATCTTATAGGAATACAGGGGTGGGTGTGAGGGGGTAGGGGCCAATAGGTTACAAAGAATCTACATAGGATCTCCCAGAGAATCATGGTTCTGTTTTCTCTCACCCTCACCAGGAAATGCTGCTTTTCCAAGGAGATCTTGTAGTGAGGCTGTGCAATTTTCTTACCTATATCAGGCCTCCCTCCATGGCAGGGGCCTGGTGAGTTTATCTGCCTCCACAACCTTTGATGTGCGAGCTGTGCCCCCTCCCATCTTCTTGCACACCCTCACCCTACTCACTTGTGGGGCAGACAATGTATAAGCACAGTTCAGCAATAATAACTAAAATATTAATGTGTTATCAACACTATTTTCATCACTTATCCAAACATTGGACCGTGTGAGCTACTGTGAAACACTTAACTCTGTACCAGCCCAAGCCAGTAAAATGAAATGGGAAAAAATACCCAGTGACTTTAATGATAAATAGATCTGTATGTGCTTTTTATTCTTTGATTCTTCTGCTGGGATTTGCAGCTCTCCAGGTATTGGTTTAAAGACAATTAGAATACACAGGATACTAAATATAATGAACTGATTTTTGTTACAAGAACTTTCTTTTCTGATGGTTCCATATTTGGACTAAATTAAGTCATCACTGAAAGGGTTGTACCACCCTGGCACAGCTACCCAGTAAAGTGGTAGTCATAATTCCTGGAGGGAATTAAAAACCATGTGGATGTGGCACTTGGGGACATGGGCTAGTGGTGGCCTTGGCAGTGCTGGGGGAACAGGTGAACTCAAAGATCTCCGAGATAATTTTCAACCTAAACAATTCTATGATTCTATAGTTTATGCATAAAATTATTTGAAAACCAAGTGTAAGTGTTCCTTTTTATTTTTCAACATCTCTTTCACAATCTTGTTTTTCAGAGTATAAATAAGAGGGCTGAAAGTGGGTGTTAAGATGCTCTATTGGATTGAAACTGGTCTATCACAGCCAATCGAAGTTGATGAAAGCCTTAGTGCAGCACAAATCCCATAAGAGTGGAAGTTCACTGATGAAATTACTGACTCCATTGCGTTCATAGAAGCTTAAACTTCTCAGGAAAATTAATCTACAAACACTAGAGGTTTATGTCCAAAAAGGAGACAGAGGAGTCCTGTTACTTTATTCAAATAAAGGGAGAGGCTGTGGGGCATTCCCCAGGGATCTCTCAAATTTTTAGAGGACGCAGCCTCCTTTTTATCCTAATTTCCTGGCTGCATTTCCCTCTCTTTTTCCCCATTGGCTGAGGTACTTGAGCGGTACAGACTTCCCGAATCACCTAATACAGACCCCCTTCTAATGTAACCCCTTTTTTTTTTTCTTTTTCTACAGAATTTATGGTTCCCCATTGCTTCTTTCATCCCTCAGTATCTATCTTTACCTACCAGCAGACCCACAGCTTGTTTGTAAAGACTAAACCCTCTCACTCCTTTCATCAGTCAGTGGAATTTCTCCCATTGTTTCTTTCATCTTTCAATAACTAGCCTTTACCTATCAGCAGATCCACACTTTGTTTGTAAAGATAAATCTATCTCATTCCTTTCAAATTGAAAAGTGGAATACTGTCTATACGAGGATAAATCACATCATCCACACCCCAGATCCAAGCTGGGTACAGTCTTTGGAAAGGAAAGGGTTGCATATGGTCATGAGCAAAACAGTCATACAGTCACATGCATATTGGTCATAATCCATTGCTGAAAGTGTAAAATCTTTGCACAAGCTGACAGGAAAAATGTAATAATTATACAATGCTCTCTTGGGGTGATTTTATGATGATACTCTATTCCTGATTGCTTGCTTTATGCCCAGAAATGGTTGCTGTAACTTTAAGGTGGGTCCAGGGCAGGGGTGGGAGCTTTGAGACTCCTGTATGGGCTTTGTTCCAAGACTCTCTCCCTGGCATGCTCGATGCCATGGAGATCGGTGGTTGCATTGTTGCTTAGCTAGCTCATTCTTTCTTGGTAACTTAAGCAAGGAGTTTCTTTTTTTCACTTTTCCCTGGGCTGCAGTAGCAATCCTTTAGTGGTTTTTGTTTTTTTCTTGAACTGTAGTGGCTTGGTTTTGGTCTGAGACTGCTGAGATGGTCTACCAAGACCTAAGAGAGCCTGCAGGAGCCGCTCCGGTCAGCCCAAGACCTCAGGAAAAGCTGAACCAACAAGACAAAGGACACCAAAATCCACCAGCTTCATCTGCTGTGAGGAGGATGTGAGAAACATACTTGCTCCATAAAAATTTCACAACTTTATTCAATAGCAACCAAAGACGGGTAACTGAGATAAGCCCAAGGAACCCAACTTCAAAAAAGCAAAGCAGGAAGTGATATCAGCATGCGCGATGCTGGGTGCTCTCCCTCACAGGTGTGTAGAGGTCCCCGTGTGAGGCACAGCTTCAGTTCTTATACCCTAGTCCTCTTGCCGTGAATGATGCGTTTTTGGATCCGCTTCAGGGTTGGCCAGATGTCCATGGCGTCGTCTGATTGGCCCGTTTGATGGTTCATTTATGTCCAATCATTTGTGTAGGGGTCCTTTCAATTGGCTTGTTGTTTGCACCAATCCATGGTCTTGATGACATCATCCTATTCAGTGGAACATTCTAGCTCTCCCTCCTTTCGAGGTTTCATGAGCACCACTCAATAGCTACAAATATGTACTGCACCCATGACATCAAACACACATGGCTGAGCAGATCATCATTACAATTTTAACACAATCAACGCTCAATTAACAGAACTTATATTATTCAATTTAATTAACAAATTCCCATGAAAGCCAGCTCATCTATAACAAGGAGACCAATGCCAGAAGTTCAACAAGTTCCCATCTATTTTGCCCAAGCTGCTGCTTGAACTCTTCTTTTTTTCCCTTCCCTGAGACAAAGGGGCTGGCTGCCATTTTGCCCCCCTTTTGCCACGTGGTTGATTGGTCTTCGTTTTCTTCCCCTGGCATTTTAAGGTTTTTTCTTGTGGTGTGGGTAGGGGGGAGGAGGGCAGAGGGGTGGGTNAGCAGGCCTTTTCGGTTGTTCAGAGCCTTAGCTTTTCTACTTCTAATTCAGTCTGTAACAGGTAGTGTTCTGAAAGTTCAATATCTAGCATTTATTCAGTTTTTTTTTTCCCCCATGCTGTGTGGGCACTTTGGTTTGTCAATAAACAAATTTTTTTCACTTTCACCCTCTGGCATTCATTTTTCTCATTGGCAAAAGGTATTACTAAAGCCCTTATCTTTAGAGGAAACACTCATTCCCAGAGTATTTTCTCCTAAATTTTTCTCTAAACCGAGACAAATGCCATTGATAAAAATTATTTTTTCCTTTTCCAGGAAGTTCTTTAACATCGTTGAGACAGTCACTGTGGAGTAACAGACATAAACAAAAGCTACATAACCCAGAAATATGTGGAGGACTGAAGCTGAGGGTCAACTTTTCTTACCAATGCAATAAGCGAACTCCTAGTCGCTGTCATTAGATAATTAAATAAAGGCACCAGAAATTGTTAAATCTGGAAGTTGGGAATGCTGGGAAGTCCCAACAGAAGAAACTCAGTCACCATGGTTTCATTTTGCATTACCATTTGATCAGCAGAAGGANGCTGCTGCTTGATCTCTTCTTTTTTTCCCTTCCCTGAGACAAAGGGGCTGGCTGCCATTTTGCCCCCCTTTTGCCACGTGGTTGATTGGTCTTCGTTTTCTTCCCCTGGCATTTTAAGGTTTTTTCTTGTGGTGTGGGTAGGGGGGAGGAGGGCAGAGGGGTGGGTNTTCACTTTCCCAAGAGAACTGAAGCAGGCCTTTTCGGTTGTTCAGAGCCTTAGCTTTTCTACTTCTAATTCAGTCTGTAACAGGTAGTGTTCTGAAAGTTCAATATCTAGCATTTATTCAGTTTTTTTTTTCCCCCATGCTGTGTGGGCACTTTGGTTTGTCAATAAACAAATTTTTTTCACTTTCACCCTCTGGCATTCATTTTTCTCATTGGCAAAAGGTATTACTAAAGCCCTTATCTTTAGAGGAAACACTCATTCCCAGAGTATTTTCTCCTAAATTTTTCTCTAAACCGAGACAAATGCCACTGATAAAAATGATTTTTTCCTTTTCCAGGAAGTTCTTTAACATCGTTGAGACAGTCACTGTGGAGTAACAGACATAAACAAAAGCTACATAACCCAGAAATATGTGGAGGACTGAAGCTGAGGGTCAACTTTTCTTACCAATGCAATAAGCGAACTCCTAGTCGCTGTCATTAGATAATTAAATAAAGGCACCAGAAATTGTTAAATCTGGAAGTTGGGAATGCTGGGAAGTCCCAACAGAAGAAACTCAGTCACCATGGTTTCATTTTGCATTACCATTTGATCAGCAGAAGGAGATTACCAAAATGGAAGGAAAAAAAAAAGTGAATTTGTAAAAATCAAAAGATAAAACTTTAGGAAAACAGGCAGGTGTACCACAGCCATATATCAGGCAGAGAATTTCCTGTAGGGTGTCGGTGATTGAAACCCGGACTCTGCTGGGTACATGCAAAGCCAACTTTTATTGTACAAAGCACATCTTATATACTGTTCCAAAACTAGCAGTTCAACAACGACAAACTTCAACTTCTAGGATTACATCTTTAGCATCTCCAATGGCTACTGATTACAGCCTCTTTGCCTAATCTCCTGTTAACTATCCTACTTTTGCCTCACCTCTTTGCTCTTTATTTGTCTCCTGCTCTTTTGTTTTGCCCACTGATAGACCCATCTCCCCCAGGGCCCCACGCCAACTAATGTCATCCTCCCTGGCGACATTCTGCATCCCCACAAGAGGGTGAGGAAAGTAAAGGTTCTGCTTGAAACCTAAGTTGTATGTAACAAAAGGTTAACCACGAGTAATACTGTAACGAGATGTGCAGGTAAAGAAAGCAAGATGGCAGAGAAGCAAGACAGCATGCACCATCAAAAGCAAGATAGCAAGTTTTAATGGAACTTGCAATCTGCAAAATTAGTTAAAAACAAGTTGGACTGAAAAACAGAAGCACAGGGCATGCGTTGAAGCCAGAGGTAAAAAGTTCAAACGTGAGGATGCCTTCATCAAAAGACCACCAGAAGACTGGCGACCACCACAGAAGAAACTGATGCATGCACGGAGGCAACAAACTGTTATATAACCATGACAGAGCTTTGTGCAAATATGAGTATGCTAATAATATGTTGTAATCATGATGTTGCATGGAAGGACTTTTAAAATGTAAATGAAGGCTAAAGAAGATTGAGTTTTTGGCAGAGATCCCCCTGACTCCCAGCTCTGAATAAACAAATACTTGCTCTGTAGCCAAGTCGACTACAGAGTTTTATATTCTTGCCTAGTTTTGGGCATTGCACTATACCAGTCACTGGTTAGAAGTGCCTGGCGCAACTGTGTGCGTGGTCATGTATGTCTGAGAACGGTGAGGGTGCTCCAAAGAGAATGCTGGTTGAATAGTGATCTCAGTCTAGACAATATCTGCCCTCAGTCTTTTGTCCATTAGCCTGATGGGAATGTAATTTTATAATGTTCATTTCCCATAGAGTGATAAAAGTTACCATTTTGTCCCCAGCTCCACACATAGTCAGCATAGCAATTTACACAATTTTTATTTATCATTCCTAGATGATGCAAAAGGGTTAAATGGAATCACTTGTAGACTGAAAAATAACATGAGCATACCACAGCAAGGAGGGCCTAGGATGCATCATCTCCACATGTTGCTCCTTCTCTGTGAATGATGATTGTAGACATTTACGTTACTGAAGATCCATGAATAATACTTTAACTCAGCCCAAGAAATCTGTTCCTACTCTTTGTTCCAGTTGTGCACACAACTACCCTTACTGACACCAACGTAGTCACTCATGATTTATGTATTTTTATTTATTGCTTTTTTTGAGAGCTATTTGTGATTGCTCATAAACAGATATTATGAGGTTTCCAGATGAATACATTTTTAACTGCCTTTGTGAAGATGACCAGGGTTTTATTTTGCCTGGTGAGTTAAAAAACTCCATCAAGGAGTAGTGGAAGTTCTGATCCAGCTAAAGCAGATTTAAACAACCAATACAATAAAAGCAAAACAGTGGAGAAAGGATATTTGGTAAAATAAAAACTTTCTTTTGAACTTGACATTAGTGTTTGAATTTTATTTTTATTTATTTAGCATCATTAGAATATTTTCTGTGTATTTTTTCCCTTTAAGTAAATCAATTTTCAAATAATAATAAAAAAGGCCTTTCAAGAAGCAGAGATAGGTTCAATTTGAAAACGAATCATAGAATATCTCAAGTCAGAAAATAGCCATAAAGATCATCAAGTCCAACCACCTGCTCCTTGCAGAATGACTTAAAGTATATGACTAAGAGCATTGTCTAGTTGTTTTACTGGAGCTCTGGCAGCCTTAGTGCCATGACCATTCCATGGGGAGCCTGTTCAGTGCCTGACCACCCTCTGGAGGGGAGAATCTTTTCCTGATATCCAACCTAACCCTCCCCTGCCACAGCTCCAGCCATTTCCTCGGCTCTTGTCACTGGTCACACAGACATCAGCACCTCCCCCTCCACTGCACCCTTTGAGGAAGGTGCAGTGCCACAAGCTCTACTCTTAGTCTCCTCCAGGCTGAACAAGACAAGTGCACTTAGCCACCCCTTGTGTGGCTTCTCCAGACCCTTCACCATCTACATGTCTCCCTTTTGGCTACTCTCTAACAGCTTTAGATGCCTCCTGGCTGCCAGGGCACTGCTCATGTTGAAGTCACCATTAACCCAATCCCCTGATCTCTTTCCACAGGGCTGCTCTCCAGCCTCTCATCTTCCAGGATTACCTTGCTCCAGGTGGAGAACCCTGAACTGTTGTTGAATGTCATCCAGCTGGTGGTTGTCCAGATCTCTGGTCCATCCAGATCTCTTTTTAAGGTCTCTCTGTCTTGAGTGACTCCACAGCTTCTGATTCTCTATAAACAAAATACCCAAATATTTATATGGAAAAAAAGGCTAGGATAAAATACTTAGTTTTTCTAACATTCTTTAGGGAGAAAGAAACAAGCAAATAGTCAGCTCATTTGCTCACATTTTGCTAATTTATTTATTTAATATTTATCTTTCTCTTTATAACTCCATACTTTCTTGGTGATTTTGTTATTCATAAAAAAATCTTAGGCCCTTCTCCAAGAAAAAGGCATTCAGACAGAGGTAATCAATGTAAACTGTGTAATTAAATATTAAAATAACCACATCATGTCTGGCTTTGAAAATATGGAATGCATAAATCAACCTCTCACCTTGTGAGGATTAATCTGCAACCACAGGACAGAAATAGATATTTTCTTCACATTTATCTCATGGATGTGGTAAATCATTCTTTTAGAATTCCGGTTGCTCTCTGTAATGACAACCAACAGTCAACAACTAATTGAAATATAAATGGCTACTTCTTAAGTAGCCATTTTAAGTTCCGATTTTAATCAGAGCACAGGAATATCTCCAAAGTGGAAGAATTATACCAGCTCAGAAAGAAACAGACAGTGATAGGTAAAGGGTAGCAATGCTAACAACAAAACTCTGTTGCTAGTCACTTCTAGTACCATTGAATCATAGAATCACAGACTGGTTTGGATGGGAAGGGATGTTAATTTCGTTCCACCCCTCTGCCATAGGCAGAGAGGGACACCTTCCACTATCCCAGGTTGCTCCAAGCCCTATCCAGCCTGGCCTTGAACACTTCCAGGGATGGGGTAGCCACAGCTTCTCAGGGCAACCTGTACCAGGGCCTCACCACCCTTATAGTAAAGAATTTCTTCCTTATATCTAATATAAACCTAATCTTCTTCAGCTAAAGAAAATTTCCCTTTGTTCTGTCACTCCAGACCCTTATCTAAAGTCCCTCTCCAGCTCTCCTGCAGCTCCCTTAGGCACAGTAAGGGGCTCTAAGTTCTCCCTCAAGTCTTCTCTACTCCAGCTTGAACAGCCCCAGCTCCCCCCATCCTGTCTCCAGAACAGAGGAGCTCCACCCCAGGGATCAACTTAGTGGCCCCCTTTGGACTTGTTCCAATTGGTGAATGTCTTACTTTTGTTGGAGGCCCTTTGTTGTATAGGAAGGTTGTTGTCCCCTTCCTACAGGCTCCAAACAGCATCAGCTTCTTAGGCTGTTCTTAGACCTGTTCCTGCTGGGGTGACTTTTTACTCTTGCAATGCTTTCCCACTATTGTAAATCACTAAGTAATAAAAGAGTTAGAGCTTTAAACTGCAGCACAGGTAAAGACTGAGATTAAGATATTTGTGCTCCCATAGGGGACCCACACCGGAACAGGAGGGGGAAAGTATGGAGAGAAAGGAGCTGCAGAGGTAAACTGTTATGAACTGACTGCAACCCCCCATTCCTCTTAGCCCTGCAAAACAGCCTGGGGCTGGGAGGAGGTAGAAGATTTGGGACTGAAGGAGTGAAGTTGAGCCTGGGAAGAATAAGAAGGGTTGGGGGAAGGTGTTTTACTTGTGTCTTTATTTTTCACCATCCAATTTATTTCGATTGGCAAAGGAGTAAGTTTATTTTTCCCCAAATCAGTGTGGTTTACCTGTGATGGTCAATGATCTTCCTGTCTTTATTGTGGCCCATGAGTGTTTTCATCTTATTTTATTGCACCTACTACAACAGGTGTTGGTAATGAGGTGAGACCTAAAGACCAGCTGTGGGAGAGGACTTGCAAGAGCAAAGCCAGTGAGGCCACACCATGACCACACCAGAGGCTGAATGTCTGTACCTTCTCTAGTGCTGGTGTGCATGGAATGTGTGTATTCACCAGCAGACTTCAAGCTGGACACACAGGGGTCTTGGGTTCAGATTCAGGTATGCTGCCAGGATACCTGGTGGATGGTTGAGTCCAATATGCCCAAGGGGAGTTGGGAATGTGCAGTGTGTGTGGGGGATGAGTGTGGGTGTGTGTGTGCTGGCTAGTGAGCTCTGAGCTACACCAGCTGGACAGCAGGGGATCCATGGAGCTGGTGAGGGAATCTGGGACCTGGGCAGGGATGCCAGGTGGGCAGAAGGACCATGTTGGTACTTGAGGAATCTGCAAATGCATGCAAGTTTGTGAAGCCAGGGGGTGTTGTGTCTGTGCTTTCTCTGCCGAACTTCTGCTTCTACCAGCTGAAGAGGAGGAAGGGGACTTGGCTGACTGTTCATGTGTTTCCTGTGAGGTGCTGTTGGAGGCAGCACCTTGTCAGTGGCCATCTATGACTGGCTGCATCAGGGTTTCAACTCATGGTCACTGGAGTCGTAGGACAGGAACTCTGCAGAGAAGCCCATATCTGTGTAGGACTGGTCTGAGTGGAACCGTACCTTGATTTTGTTGGTGGTACTGGCCACTCCAAACTGGGAATGCTCCCCACAGTACCTGCAGGGAGAGAGAAAAGGGAAGTTGAAGGGCTGTAGATCAGCACCAAGAAAACCTCCTTCCATCCCTGACCTCCCTCCACACCCCAGGCAGCTGGGGGGGGCAGGAGAGCAGGGAGCAGGTCTTAGAAAATCCAGGGTCCAGCCCAAAAATTTAAATACTTAAGCATCATCTGGACTCAAGGAATTCAACAAATTCCAGAGAAAGCTCTAGCCAGTATCCGAACCTGGCCAACCCCAGAAGATAAGAAGGGGGTACAGCACTTTTAAAGTGCTGTTGGATACTGGCAATCATACATACCTGGTTTAGCAGTGTTACTCAAGCCATTGTACAAAGAAACCTGGAAAAGGGCTCAGTTTGAGTGGGGGTCAGAACAGCAGACTGCCTTTGATAAAACATTAGCAAAAACCTATAGAATTGTATCCAATGCATCTGGGACCAGTAGAACTACATACTACCCTGGAAAGGGATGTGGCCCTGTGCAGCCTCTGGCAGCTCCAAAATGGGTGAAGGCATCCATTAGGGTTTTGGTCTCACCGCCTAACAGCTGCTGAAGGCAGATACACAGCATTTGAAAAGGCCTTGTTGGCTGTGTACTGGGCTCTTCCTTGACACTGAAGCCAGAACTGTGAGACATTAAGTGATGGTGTGCACTGATGTGCCAGTAGTCACCTGGGCCTTAGTGCCAGTAGCCTCTCACAAAATACGGCATGCACAGGAAGCAACCATAGTGAAAATGAAGTGCTACATACAGGAGAGAGCAAATCTGGGGCCAAAGGGAGTTCATCAAGTACATGAACTCCTAAGTCAAAGACACACAGAGCCTAATCAGAGAACCTATGACATGCACAACTATCAAATAAGCAGGTGGAGAAACCCGTAAGAACAGGTAACAGACATTCAGAAATGTTCAAGTTTACTGATAGTAATGCAGGGACTGGACGTGGTAAGACAAGCCTGAGAACTGCTGCACTTAATCCAGCTACACAAACGCTGTCGGTAATTGAAGGAGAAGGAAATAGCAGTCAGCTGGCCAAACTGATTACTGCCTGACAAGCCACAGATGCAACACCACATCTGGTTTGTCCAGTCCAGCCTGTGCCTGAGCCCGCTGTGTCATTCAGAGCAGGGGCAGGAGAAAACACCTCAACACTCACCAAAACATGCACCCAGTCCCTCCCCACCAGCCCTGCACTGGGAAATTTCTTCCACTGAACCAGTTGCAATTTGTAGCACCCAGAAACCATTTACAGTGAAATACATCGAGGGTTTAATGAGCTTGATCTCCTCTTTTAGAGAAATGCTATTTACAGTGTGCTGTGCCCCACGAGCTGTGAGTGACACACCTGCACACAGTGAGTGCTTTGTGGGAGTGAATTTTTCTCTGCAGTTTCATCTGCTGAGGCAGATTTTGGAGCTTGTGGGCTTGTGACCTGCCATGGTCACAGGAGGGTGTGTGAACTTGCCCCTGAGTTCGCTTGAGCTCATGACCTTATATTAAGCCCAAAAAGGAATAAAGTGCGTGCAGAAAAGCAAAGAATTAACCTTCGGGGTTTGTCCTGGCATGGCTTTGGATCTACCAATGCCGAAGTTTGCCCCCAGTGCTGCCGCATTCCTTGTCCCAAAACCTGCTTCAGGTTGCTCTGTGGCTGGAACTCCCCAAGGCAGGCTTTGGGAACAGCGTTCCCACTGTCCTGCCTTCTCTCCTTTCCCAGGACGTGAACAACATGGACAAAAGGGCGGAGTTCCTCCCTGCCATGAACTTCAAGAAGATGGAGAGCACAGCCTAAAGCAGCAGGTGGTTGTCACCATCCTGATTATTGTTTTTCTACTTGTCTCCCTCACCAGTGACCTCCTGTTTTGGCACTTCAAATGTGGTAGCTGGTGACATGTAGGCTGGTGACACCCTGGGAATGTATCCATCCACATGGAAAAGCTTTATTACCCGGTGTTGCTCACGTGTGCCCTCTCAAGCTCTGAAGACACCATTTCCACCCCCCTGCCCCGACTGCTGTTACTGGGGATTTGCTGTGATACGGTCCCGGCCCTGACTGCCCTTCCTGATCCTGAACTGTTTCCTTCCAGACAGGAACACATCCGTCCTGTGTTTTCAGTGGCCTCCTGCGGGTTCTGAACTGGGAATTCCTGGATGCCTGTGAGAACTCCAGCTCTCCAGAGTTCACTATGCTGGCCAAGAAGGTGAAGAGCACGGTAAGAGGTTTCTTGCCTCCCTCCTTCTGCAAGCAAGGGCCATGGGGTTATGTTATACAAGATTCCTTGGAGCTTTCCCTGCTCACTGTGACACAGTGGCTAGGAGCAGAGACCTTCCTTGGAGCTGGATCTTGACATCCGAGCTCCAGCCAAGTGCCATGGCATCTCTATGTGCCATAGGAGCTGCCAGGGCGTGTCCCAGGATCGCTGGATGAGTCAGGGCCAGGAACTGAGGCAGAAGGGTGTCTGAAGGAGGCTGAAGCTGTGGCTGGTCTTGCCTCTTCCCTCAGACTTGGGGATTTACTTCCCTCAGGGAAGAAGAGGGCAGACTGAGTCAGAGCAGGCCGTGATGGGCAGCCCTGGGCTCTTCAGGGGCTCTGAACTCTCCTTCTTCCTTTCTTTGGCTTTGCAGATTCCTGCACCCAGGAATGCCAGGTATGTGCCCTTAGCAGGCTTGAAGCTCTGTCTGTCTTCCCTTTCCCTTTTCCTCACTTCTAGATGTGCTGAACACCCATTTTTAACCCTTTCAGGTGGAGGAGATCTACAGTGATCACACTGATATTGGTCCTTACCACAAAGAGACAGTGATCACTGCCTTCAGGTGAGTGTTAGGCACTGCCTGAGCCCCATCTGGGATGCCAGGATATCACACAGCCATTTACTCTCATTCCCAGGATGCTGGGATGAAAGAACCCCAGTAGTCACCCTAAATGACACAGGAAAGGGTGAGGAGTAAGAGGTGACCTGAAAATATGTTTTGTTTTCTGTCAGATGTCTTGAGAAAATCAATGTGTGGTTCAGCGACTGCAGTGGGTGGTGCCTGGCAGCATTGAGAGGGACTTCCCAGCCTGGCAGGGGCCTTTGCAGGGCACTGGTTGCTTAACTTGTCACTGAAACTCTCCCTTCCCCATGGCCAGGCTCGAAAAATGGCTCATCAAGTTGTCTGGCACCGTCTTCTAGTGGTATTCGAGTCCTCCCGTGTCTGTCCTTGCCCTCACACCACAATTGCCTTTCCCATTGCCTACTACTGGTCAGAATTCCTTGTGCCCAAGTACTGGGAGGAGAGCCTGGACAGGGCGATGGCTGACAAGCAGAGCCTGGTGCAGAAGTGGAACCCTCGCCTGAGAAATCCCATGCTGAAGGTGGTGTCAGTCATCACTTTCTGTGAGTATTGGCTCCGCTGGCCCTGGGCCTCTGCGTGGGACTGGGTGGGATATTTCTCTGGAGGGAGAAGGTGCTGGTAACAGCCCTTCCTTGGGAAAGCCAGCCCTGAGGGTGGTGTAAGGACCTGGATGTCACAGCACAATTTAATGGGATGTATAGCCTGAAGGAGGCTGCACGGACCTGCTACCCTCTGCTGGAATACTCTTTGTCCTCCTCTGAGCCCAGGGAAGAGGGACAGAGATGAGTTTTCCATCTGCAGAGAAAAAGTTTGATCCCTCAGTTCTCAGAGGCCAGGCAGGAGCAGCCTCCTGTGCCAGTTTGCAGGGAGAGACTCCACAAGCAAGGCCAGATCAATAATGGTCTGAGGGACAACCTCAGCTTTGTGCCCAGGGATTTTCCATCGCCCAAAGGGTGATGCCAGCTCTGTTTTCTCCTGCAGCTGTGGATCCCAGCATAGTTCACTCTGCCTGGGACAGTAAGTACAGTTCTTCTTCCATCTCAGTGGCTTCTTTAAGGTGGTGCTTCTCTTGCAGTATGGGGAAGGGTCTGGAGAGAGGTGCTCTGTGTGCAAGGCAGACTCCAGCGTTCTCCTTGGAGCTGTTTCGTGGTTGGAAAGATTGTGGCACAGGCTTTACTGTTATCCAGGAAGAGCCATCTGCCCTGGGATAGCCTGCAGGAATTATTCTCTGCATGCCAGGGAAAGGCAGGGCAAGACTTATTTGCCTCGTTAACTGTTCCCTACTCTCTGAGCAGACAGCTGCATGTTCTCCCTCCACGCCAAGGAAGGGGAGGTCACCAGTTTCACCACGCCGGGCTTCCCCAACAGCCCGTACCCCAACAATGCCCTCTGCCTCTGGGTATTGAGGGCAAATGCATCAGCCTCACCTTCAAGACCCTGGAGATGGAGCCATACAGAGATGACAGTGACTACATCAAGGTGTCCAACTCTCTTAGCCCCATGGAACCCCATGCCTTGTTTAGGTGCATGTTCCTGTACAACACTGAGTCCAGGGTGATCCCGAGATGTTCTGCTCCTGTCCCTGCTCAGAGCTGAGCTGTGCTGCTTGAGGCTCCCTGTGCAGCAGTGCCTCATGGATTCTGCCCCTTGCTTCCTAGGCTTTGTGGGAATTATGGTCCATCTTACAACCTGGCCTTCCTGTCCTCCCAGAATGTCATGCTAGTCATGTTGGTTACCGACAAGAAGGGGAATTCCCTGGCATTAAAGCTGAGTTCTTCCAGCTTCCAAAGATGAAAGGTGGGCTGAGGCCTTGGCTTGTCTCTCCAACTCTCCCTGCCATGGGCAGATGTCTCAGTTTGAAAGACAGATGTCTGCCAAGGAAGGCGGGAAACTCCCTTGCAATGGAAAATAAGAACCCCTACCCTCCGAATTATTATAATTTTGAAATTAAGGGGCTTTCAGGCAAAGATACGGGGAAAGGAACAGCAGCTCTTTCCTGGTGTGTGTATGGATGGGAAGGCACACAAAGAGCAGCACGGGCAGCAGCACGGAGCAGAGCAGAGCCCAGCGCCAGCCTCGCTCCCCGCGGGCACTTCCCCCTTGGCGCAGTTCCGGGCACGGCCGCCAGGGGCGCTGCTGGCTCCCGGCCGGGCAGGGCGGGGGCGGGGATTGCCCCGCGCCTGCAGGGGGCGCTGTGGCTGAGCTCGGCCCCCTCATGTGGTCATGGTGGACAAACTGGATGGCAAAAGTGGGCTGCAGCAGGAACCTCGGAGCAGCAGCTGGAACGGTAGGGCGGGCTCACCCGGGATAGCAAGCAAGAGGTAGCAGAAATTTGGCAGCTCTGGCAGGCACGGGGTGCATTGCTGCAGCGTAGCAAAAAACCTACAGGCTGGGGAAGTGGGAGAGAACCAGCGGGGCTGGGCAGTGGCAGCCCGGCTCCTGAACAGGGCCAGGAGAGGTTGCTTTGGAAGGGGACAGGGCTCAGGGGTCCCGGGTTTCCCCTGAGGCACCGGAGCAGTGCCCACCCACATTGCCAGACTAATTCATTAATAACACTCAATTCTTGTTGCACTTATTCCATATGCAGTCCTTGTATGGGAATATAATTTATATATTGTAAAATCTGTACCTCAGCAGGTGCAGTATGTTGTGTCAAAATGTGGTGTATTGCTTGGTGAAAAAGGTAGGGCTGTGTTTGTACCCTTGAGGCAGATGTGTGAAGATGTACTGGTTTTCTCCCCGGGTAAATGCAAACTGATCTTGAGCAGCACAGGGAATAGGAGTTGTGAAAAACGCATTAGCTATGTCAGTGACTACATACTATGTTCCTGGATGTGCCTGAATTTGGTGTAGCAACCTCTGGGACAGCAGCAGTCATGGGGGGTGTTTTCTTGTTCAATGCTCTATAGTTTACAGTCATTTGCCAGTTATCATTTGACTTTTTTACAGGCCAGACAGGAGTATTAAAAGGACAGTGTGTACAATGAACAACTCCTGCTTGTAGTAAATCATTGATGGTTGCTAGAATTTCTGCATCTCCTCTTGGGATCTTATATTGCTTGATATTTGTAATTTCCATAGCTACTGGAATGTCTGCTTCATGTTGTATAAGTCTCTCAGTGATGGCTCTGGCATGTAGCCTCCTCATGGTGGCAAAAACCCAGTAGGTACTATTAATTTCTAATGTGGCACCCCATAACACATCCATGCCTAGGATATGTTCACCGACTGAAGTAATCATAACTGGAATAGGTATGAGGGTCCCAGTCCCCAATTCGTAATTTTAATTTGGTCATTTTTCTCACTACAGGTTGTTTGCCTAACTCCCACACAGGAGCAGTTGTCTCTTGTGTCTTGTCTGGGTTACTGTCATGATCCGCAAGTACGAGCGGGGGTCGTGATAGGTTCTTTGATCTCAAGAGTGCAAAAGACACACGGGAAAACAGTATTAATCAAAGCAATAATGCACTTTTATTGTGCCAACATCAGCTTTATGCGATAGAGGGGAGAGAGAGAGAGAAGAGGTAAAAAGGATAGTGAGGGGAAAGAGGGGGAAGGGAATATAGAAGAGACGAGAACCTTCGTGGTCCAGCCAATAGGTCTGTCTTCTTCTGTGGGGAGATCTCAGAGAGGATCTCTTCAAAAAGTCCCTTTATAGTCCTTTCTGAAGCGAGGGGCAGCTGGCCAAAAGGTGGGGAAATCCACTGCCATTGTTGTGAGGAGCCTGTACAGGACAGGTGTACAGGACAGATAACGAGGTACAGGACAGGTGTACTGGACAGATCATTAGAACGAGGCACAGGACAGGTGTACAGGACAAATCAGTCCTTTTCGCTTCAGCACAGTCCTGCTCTGCCTTGGCAGCCAGCACAAACGCAGTCCATGACGACCTGCAGTAATTTCGTTAGGAATGTGTACCAGTTCTCAGTGAGGCACACCTTGCAGGCAACACTTCGGCAGGCATCCCACCTCAGCCGGGCCAGCACTTCAGTCAGGGTCTGCTGGGGATCTTCAAAGGGTCTTGTGATGAACGTGAGGCAGATGAAGGGATCTTCGGACCGTCTCTTACAGTTACCATGGATGATAGTGTCCTCTGCCCCTGTATCCACAAGCGAATGGACTTCCTGTTTGTTTACATTTGACCACCAAATGATACATCTGGTAAAGGGACCAGGGTCTCCTCACAACACATGGCAGTCCAGAACAGAGACTTGGTCTGTTCTCCATTCAGTTGTTATATGTCCTTCTACTGCAGCTACAGCTTCTCTAGTGTCTTCTCACAGATAAAGAGGTGTAGACAGAGTAAACGCTGGGACTTCTGGTGTTCCCAAGCCTGGGTATTTCACCTTCTGCACACTCCTACCCTGGGATTCCTTTACCTTGTGGTGCAAGTTTTGTATAAATAGTCTCTCTGTTTCCTTCTTATCTGCCTCTCTGTTGAGGAGTAAATAGAACAATCGGGTGTGTTCACTTGGCTCCCCTTTGCCACTTTCACTTCTCCTCTGACCCTGGCCCAAATCCTCTGAGTTTAGTCCTGGTAAGTCATTTAATTGATTTAATTTTTCAATAACTTGTTCAATCGGGTTCCCTTGTTCAGCTGAGTACAGATATGAAGTAGGCTTTCCACCCTTTTGGACATCCCTCTAGGAGAGTGTTCTGCATTCCAGGAGTTAGAGACTGATGAGCCATATAAAGCTCAGGAGATCCCATAATGATGTTTACTTTTGTTAAAAATGAGGTTCACTCCTGTTAAAATGTAAAAGGTTTAATAAGGGTTTTAATAAAAAGGACAATAGAAGACAGAAAAAAAGCAAAGAGTTAATACAGCCAGGTGGTTGGCATGATGCCAGGGGCACACCTTAGCTAACAAACCTCTTCAGTTAAATGCCCATGTCTCATACATATTCATAGATTTCTATGCATCATTCAAATATTCCTTTTTAGGTACCTCTTGGGTTTCAAGTCCCCTCCATCCTATCACTATTTCTTTCTTGCAGGTCTGTTTAAAATTTGATAATCCATTGTGGTCCAGTTCTGCTGACCACATCCTCTGGTTCTCCTGTGTTCCATGACCAGATCAATAAATACTTCCTTCCAGGGTCTGAGGCCTGTTGTTGTTATCTTCACCCAGACAATCCAGGAATGTGGGGAACTTCCTTGCTTATCTTTGCTATTCTCTGAGTTACTTATATGAACAAAAAGGAGCATTCTACATATCATGATGTAATCCTAAGAAATCACACTATTTCTAAGAAACTATATCCATGCAACTAAGTTTTCTAACATTACACATACGACATTCATTTTAATATTTGCGAAAAGCCAATAATACAATATGCACTTATAACACTTTCATGCCTTCTGCTTTGAGCAGATTGCATGCTTGTCTTAAAGTTGTCCATACTTTGGCCACAACCAGCCAAGCAGCATCATTGGTATACTGATCTGAAAAATTTTCTTCAACAACTCTAAGCAGAGTTAGAAAGAGATCTGGATGGCCTGAAGCCCACCCGGTGCCAGGGTGCCCTCCTGGGGCAGGAAGGTG
>VZRF01006993.1:0-19013 GCA_013396875.1 Vireo altiloquus
CTTTTCCTGACTCCAACACTGGTGGGCTCAGACAAAGCTGTGGTGACCTGATGCCACACTGGGGACACAACTGGAGACCTCCCTGGGCACCCCCTGCACCCACCTCTGCCTCACCCAGTGTCGGCATCGACCCCTCTGGGTTGGACTCGAGATCTGACCCAGCCTCAGGGGAAAGGGTGGTTGGTACCTCTCAGAAAGCTTTCGGGAAAAGTTCTGTCCTGAGGAGGTGCTGAGCTGAGCCCCCCAAGCCCCCTGAGCTGGAGACCCAGCACCTCCCAGGTGGGCTCTGGCTCTGGACCCACTGAACTCCCTTTGGCTGGGGGTCACACATTGGTTGGAGCACGATGTGAACTGAAACTGCACTTTGAACTCCTCCTTCTATTTAGAATAAGGATGAACAAAGTTAACCAAGAGTTTTCTTCTGCACTAAAGGAGAGAAGAGGTGGAAGAAACGATTCTGCTCCTCCGTGGCCACTCCTTTCTCTGTAAGCAGGACACTGGAAGTGGCTCTGGTGTTGTCTCTGTACCCAGGGCCCTGCAGGAACACAGACTGATCTCACCGCAGTGTGCAAAGCTGTGGCAGAATTGCCTGTAAACACCAGAATGTGAAATCCCTTTTGCACTGTGGCTGGTAAAGAGCCTCGTGTGGGATTCCCCAATCCTCCAGGAACCAAGGAACACTCGGGCTTCTCCTTGGACATCCAGAGGATCAGGTCACAGGGATGCACCTCCAGGAATGACCCAGAAAACCATGGAGGATCCTCTGGGCTGTTCCTTCCTCGGGGTTGTTCCATTCCTTGAGCCAAACTCTTCCTCTTTGGTCGGTTGGTTGTTGTTTTATTTTGTTAAAACACAGTTTGGAGAAGAAGCCAAATATTTCCCATCATTGAGATGCAAAAGCAGAGAGCAGCACTGAACTCCAGCTGTAAGGAGCCACTTCAGCACCCAGAGGAGCCAAATTCTGCCCTCGGAGTTTGGTGCAATTCAATGCCTTCAACAAGAACATGGCTCAGGGTAATAATATTGGAGTTAAAATTAGTGCAAAAACTTGTCGGTACAGTTTCTTTTGGAATTGTTCCTTACCCTTTAAATGTACAATTGGCACATTCCCATGGATTGGGATCCGTGTGAACAGACTGCAGCACTTGTTTATGGAGGCAGATTGCCAGAGGAAGAGATATTTTGGCAAATACATTTCATTTACGAGAACAAAGTAGAAAATTGTGGTTAAAATTGACCGCTGTGAAGGGGTTAACAATTTCTGTGCCCAAGTCACACTTCTGTCAATTCACACCAAATTTCAAGGAGTAAACTTGAAATTTGCAGGAGTAACTTGATCTGCAAAGCCTCGCACTGAGCACTGCTGGTTCCATCACGGGCAGAAGGGTGGAAAGCCAAAGCTGAGGAAGCAAAGAAACCTCCCCAGGAAGCGCTGGAGCCTCCAGGGAAGGGCACGCTGGCAGCAGGAAGTGCTCAGATGGCACTGGGATGGAGAGGATGAGCTGGGAATTCCAGGAATTCCTCATTAGTGGCACGTGAGGAGAGCAGGGCAGGAGCAGGGCGCAGCAAAGGTTAATCACATCTTGTTTTCCTTGACAACCACCCCTGAAATGATGAACCTTTTCCAACCTGGCTTTTAAAAATATATATATTAGATCTTCTTTTTACCTGCCTCACCTTTACTCCCACACTTGCCCATTAAATGCAAGAAATTCGTGTTCAGAATCAGCTTCCTTGAAGCACAGTAATTAATGTGGTCAGTGGGGGCATTATTTATCCTGCATCTCACCCGGGGTTCAAACACACCTTTGACGTTTATAAATATTGTCTTATATATGTCTGTTTTTCTGGAGCACATCCCCTCCCTTCAGGGAGCAAGGTGAGGAGAGCACAATTCCTGCTGCTCCTACTGGGAGTGCCATTCCTCTGGTGACAGGGGAGCTCAGAGCCCTGCCAGCATCACTCCCCAACATCCCACACACCCCACGGCTGGAACCCATCCCTGCCCACCTGCTCTGCCAGGCTGCAGTGATGGAAATGCCTTTTGTGTTTGCCAGAGCCACTGGAATAGCAGAGGAGGAGGTTTTGCTGTCCCCACAGAACAATCTGCACCAGCAACGTGCTGGAAGAGGAACAGAGGACAAGATTTTGTGGGGTTTTTTCTTGTCTGACAGAGTCTTCTGATTCCAGAGAGGATTCCTGCAGTCCTTTCCTGAAAGACATCCCAGAGGAGGGGAACAGAAGGAAGAGTGAAAGGAAAACAGCAGCGAGCAACCACAGAGCAGTTTCTTGGACAAGCACAGAATCCCAGAGCGGTGTGGCTCAGGAGAGGCCTCACAGCTTGGTGGCTCCTCCTGAACAATGAGGAAAACTTGACTTCATTTCACACTTGCTCTGAAGTCTGAGTTTAAAAACCTAAACCCCACCTCCTGTTGCTCCGAAAGAGACTCCCAACCTGAGCTGCCAAAGCCACGAGGCTCGAGGGCAAGCGTTTGGATGTCCCTGCCAGAGGAGCGAAGGCACCACGAGGCTGATTGATCCCTGAGCAGAGCCCCAGCGCTGAGGCACTGCCTGACAGGAGGGATTTGCTGGAGAAAATCCCACATCTCCATCAAACTGAGACTGCGGGAAAGGCTCTGCCAGCCACGCAGAGCCAGAGGGAGAATCTGCTGCTATTGTTGGGGAGTAAAGATTCCGTGAGGTGTGATCCATTCCCACCATCCCCACCCGAGTGACCGCTGAAATTCCATGTTTTTCTGGGATCACAGGGGCTGGGGAGGCTCAGAGCACGTGGGCAAGGTGGCAAGGCTCTTCCTTTGAAAGCTGAGGTGGTTTCACACACTGCTCAGGCAAAGCATTCCCCATTCCCGCCTCCCTAATGACATGCAAAAACAGGGAATATTGGCAGAGCAGAAAGTCACACATTTGGGAGCAAAATCCAGGAGGCTGATGGAAAATGAAAACTCACATTTCCCAGGTAGCTGGGTCTGGTATCCTCCCTTCACTCCTGTCAGCACCTCCAGCAGGAGGGGGAAATAGCCAGGTGTGTGATAGGAGTGTGATAGGAGTGTGCCATGTGTGTGACAGTGTGTGACAGGTGTGTGCCACGTGTGTGTGCCAGGTGTGTGTGAAAGGTGTGTGACACGTGTGTGCCCTGTGTCAGAGGAAACCCTCCCTCACTGAACCAGGGCTCCCCAGAGTGCCCATTCTGGGTTAATCCAGCTCTTGTCGTGGCTGTACCTGAGCTCGCCCTGACCCCAGGCAGAGCCTGAGCCCCACCTAAGGCCCTTCCAACCCCGGATTTAAATGATTTAGTGGAAATTCACCAACTCTAACTAAAATACATTTGAGTATTATTTCAGACATTTCTGTTGTGATTCAATGTGAGCTCGGCAGGCTCGAATTGTTCTTTAATTATTAAATCACCAAATGACACGCAGGGTGTGACTCCTGCATGGGTCACACATGGAAGGAAATCATTCCAAAAGCACAGCAGCTTGAGTGCCATGGAATCATCATGGAATCCAGAAGGGTTTGGGCTGGGAGGGACCTCAAAGCTCATCCAGTTCCATGGCAGGGACACCTCCCACTGTGCCAGGCTGCTCCCAGCCCCAATGTCCAGCCTGGCCTTGGGCACTGCCAGAGATCCAGGGGCAGCCACAGCTGCTCTGGGCACCCTGTGCCAGGGCCTGCCCAACCTCCCAGCCAGGAATTCTTTCCCAGTCTCTGATCTAAATCTAAACCTCATTGCTTGCATGAAAAGCTCTACAAGCAAACACGGCACAGAACAAACCATGGATGACCAGCTGCCCATGGGCATCCCTTGGGGCATCCCACAGCCTTCCAGCGAGCACTGCTTGGATTCCACACACACCCCAGAGTGTCTCAGGGGGCTGTGGCACCTGCACCTCCCACCACTGCCCCCCCTGGCACCATTCCTGCCCACCCAAGGAGCAGAACACGCTGAGGCCGGAGCAGCCGAGCTCCCTGTGCCGCTCAGTGCCATCACAGCAGCTCAAATCAGAGCCCACAGCAGCCACATCTCCCTGCTGGAAGCACTGCGCTCCTTCAACTCCCAGAGCTGAAATTATTATTATTACTGCGTCTTGGAAAGCACCAACAATGTGTTAAGTGCTTTAAAGTGATGCTTAAAAACCTGGGAGCCCTGAGCTGCTGAGTAAAGAGCGTGGCACGAACACAGCACCCCGGGAAGGGCTGGGAAGGGCTGCGAGCACCACAGCCTTCCTTTAATTACGTGCCTTTGATCTTCCTGCCCTTTGTGCCATTTAGTTTTTCTTCAGGAAACTGATTTTCAGGGCTCGTTGGTAGGAGCTGGCTGTCTAGAGCAGGGCCAATTAAACAGTTTTCTGCACATTGATTCATTCTCAACTGCTCGCTTTCATTACAGTAAAATGATGGCTGATGTATTTCTCATTTACCGGGTTATTATCAATTCCTTACCCTCGTCTGAAGGCCAAATGTGCTGTGATAGAAACAGGAATCCAATAAAAGTGTTCACAAGCTATGGGGATACAGGGAGAAGATATTTAAACTGAGCTTTGTGGGAGGAACACGGGAAAAGAGGAGCAGCACAAAGAAATCCGTGAGCAGAGCTGCTCGTTCAGTAAAGGGAATATCCTGGACAGTCACGGAATTGGACACTGGATTGTGCCTGGGAACTCCAGGTCCCCCCGTGTCCACCTGGGCATTGCTTCAGTCATAAATTAAAAGTTTGGGGCTCTTTTTCAGTTCCCAGTTGGCTTTCCAGCTTTTCATCAGAGCTGTGAAAAACCAGATTCACTCCTGGTAAGATTTTAAAAGGTTTAATAAGGGGTTTAATAAAAGGACAATAGGAGACAGAAATAAAGCACAGAGTTAACAGGGCCTGGTGCTTGGCACGATGCCAGGGGCACACCTTAGCTAACAAACCTCTTCTGTTCAATGTCCGAGTCTCAGACATATTCATAGATTTCTGTGCATCATTCAAATATTCCTTTTTTGGTACCTCTTTGGGTTTCCATTCTCCCCTATCCTGTCAGTATTTCCTCCTTGCAGGTCTGTTTAAAATTTGATAATCCATTGTGGTCCAGTTCTGCTGGGCACATCCTCTGGTTCTCCTGTGTTCCAATTCCTGATCAATAAATTCTTCCTTCCAGGGTCTGAGTCCTGTCATTGTTATCTTCATCCAGGCAATCCAGGAATGTGGGGAACTTCCTTGCTTATCTTTGCTGCTCTCTGAGTTAGTTACATGAACAAAAAGGAGCATCCTACATCTCATGCTGTAATCCTAAGAAATCACACTGCTATTTCTAAGAAACTACATCCATGCAATTGAGTTTTCTAACATCACACATATGACATTCATTTGAATATTTGTGAAAAGCCAACAATACAACGTGCACTTATAACACGTGCCCAGGTCCCAGGGCCAGCCACACACAGGCACAGCAATGGTATTTCTTACTGCACCTATGGATATGTTGATATTTTAAACATTCCAAGGAAAAGCAGTTTTTTTGGGTTTTTTTCCCACAGCAAACACACGTTCCTCAAGTGCCACCTGCCGTCCTGACTGAACCAGGACAGGCAGCACTGACTCCTGCCAGGAGCCTTTCACTGCCTCATTCCAGCCCGGCAGCAGGAAAACACAGGTTTGTCCTTCCTGATTAGCAGGGACATTCCCTAAGTGGGAATTTGCACAGCTCCCTGTGCGGAGCAGGTGCCCCAGCACTGCTTTACACTTTTATAAATAAACAGAAACAGCACTGTCACCTTCCTCATCATCCAGAGAGAGGAGTGATAAAAACCAGCCCCAGAACCAGGCTCCAGATGATTTTTCCACAGGATGTGGCTACAAGGAGGAGAGAGGGAATAAAAGCTGCCAGGAAGGTAATATTTGCTATAAATAAACACGTTGCGTGGATGTGATTCGGGAATGCTGGGCCACCCAAGCACTGCAGATCTTGGCAGGACATTCCCAGTCCAAGAAAAAGCAGGGAAGGGGGATCAGAAAGGAGCTGCCAGGAGAGCGCTGTGGATGTCACAGCAGAGGCAGAGGTGCCGTAGTGCCCTGGGGACACTCAGGGGAGAGAGGGCAGTGCCCCACAGCTGGCACAGACCCGCCCACAAACCATGGCATGGGTCATTAACCCAAATTAAAAATGTTTACTTAACACATCGACTCGAACACTGCAACATTGATCTTTATCCCAACGTGTCCTTCAGATACTGGGAAAGGCTCTTCCCGCAAAGGGTGCTGGCACTGCCCAGGGAATGGGCACACTCCCAAAGCTGCCAGAGCTCCAGGAGAGCTTGGGCAGCGCTGCCAGGGATGCCCAGGGGTGGCTGGGCAGGAACAGGCCTTGGATCGATGGTCCCTGTGGGGCTCTCCCAGCCCAGGACATTCCCTGTGTGACTCTGTGATTCTGGAACACTCTCTCTGTTCCCATCGGGATTTCACTGGGATGATCACAGAGAACAACCAGCCCCAGCCTCGTGTGCTTTTCCATTCATGACAACAAGGCCTTGTGTGATGATTTTGTTGTGATCCATCAGCGGCTGGGGCATTCCAGGTCTGCTTTCCTGGGGAAACTGCACAGGGAGGCACCGGAGAGCTTCCCAGGAGGGGCCAGGCTGGGGGCACTGGGGGTGAGACAGGGGCAGACAACAATCACGGGATGGGTTGGGTGGGAAGGGACATTAAATCCCATCCAGTGCCAGCCCTGCCATGGCAGGGACACCTCCCACTGTGCCAGGCTGCTCCCAATGTCCAGCCTGGCCTTGGGCACTGCCAGGGATCCAGGGGCAGCCACAGCTGCTCTGGGCACCCTGTGCCAGGGCCTGCCCGGTGTCCCATCCTCCCCAGTATCCCACGGTCCCAGTATCCCATTCTCTGCAGTATCCCATCCTGCCCGGTGTCCTATCCTTCCCGGTTCCCGTTCCCGCTCCTGTTCCCGTTCCCTTTTCCCGGCTCCCTCTCCCGTTCCCGTTCCCTTTTCCCGGCTCCCTCTCCCGTTCCCTTTTCCCGTTCCCTTTTCCCGGCTCCCTCTCCCGTTCCCGTTCCCTTTTCCCGGCTCCCTCTCCCGTTCCCTTTTCCCGTTCCCTTTTCCCGGCTCCCTCTCCCGTTCCCGTTCCCTTTTCCCGGCTCCCTCTCCCGTTCCCTTTTCCCGTTCCCTTTTCCCGGCTCCCTCTCCCGTTCCCGTTCCCTTTTCCCGGCTCCCTCTCCCGTTCCCTTTTCCCGTTCCCTTTTCCCGGCTCCCTCTCCCGTTCCCGTTCCCTTTTCCCGGCTCCCTCTCCCGTTCNGGCCCGAGATGGCGACCAAGAACTTCCGCGTGAGCGACGGGGACTGGATCTGCCCCGACAAGAAGTGAGGGGCACGGCCGGCGGCGGGGGCGGGCCGCGGAACGGGAGCGGGGCAGGGAACGGAATGCACCGGCACCGGGAACGTGAACGGGAGCGAGTCAGGGAACGGGAGCGGGAACGGGAACGGGACCGACCGACCGACCGACCGGGAACAACGGGGCAGGGGCAGGAACACCGGGAGCCGCGGCCGCCGGCTCGGGGAGTAGCGCGGCCCCGGCCCGGCGCGACCTCAGAGAGTTGGGGTTTGGCCCGGGACTAACTCGGGTTAAAGTGGGGCGCTCGGGGTAAATCCAGCGGGCTGGAGCCCGGGGCGCGTTCCAGCCCTGCCTAATGCCGTCCCTCGTGCTCTGCTCCGTGCCCAGGTGCGGGAACGTGAACTTCGCCAGGAGGACGAGCTGTAACAGATGTGGCAGAGGTGAGTTCCCACCAGCGCACGCCTTTTCTCCTCGTCTCCTTCAGCCCCATTAAACAGCATTAAAAACTTACATTGAACCCGAAGCTGTTGGAGAAGTCCACCTAAAGAGTGCTAAAAAGCACCTGAGTGTTTCTCATCAATCACGAGGCTGCTGCTTGAGGAGCTCTTGTGTCTCATCCCTGCAGAGAAGACGACGGAGGCCAAGATGATGAAGGCAGGGGGCACGGAGATCGGGAAGACGCTGGCCGAGAAGAGCCGGGGGCTGTTCAGCGCCAACGACTGGCAGTGCAAAACGTAGGCTCCGAGCTGTTCCCTGGGGGTTCCCTGTGCTGCCGGGACGGGAGGGGTCGGGGCTGTGGCCTCAGCACTCAGCACTTCAGTAACAGAGCACCAGGGAGGTTTTAAGTGGCAGCAGAGCCCAGGAAAAAAGCCAAGGTTGTCTCGGATAAGCTAAGACTCTTCCCGGGTTTGGAGGCAGCGTGGAGATGGAAGTACCACTGCTATTGCCTTCCCTGTGAGGGTGGAGGGACCTGGATCCCTGGAAGTGTCCCAGGCCAGGTTGGACATTGGGGCTGGGAGCAGCCTGGGATAGTGGGAGGTGTCCCTGCCCATGGCATGGGGTGGAACAGGATGAACTTAAAGGTCCCTCCCAACCCAAACCGTTCTGGAATTCCATGATGATTCCATAAATATTCAATGAGCAGAGGTTAACACATAAGTAAATGTTGGTGCTTTTCCAAGCTGTCAGATGAGAAGAATAAGATTAAATTGGAAAATGACAGCTGGAATCAAATGCTGTGGTTATCTGAAGGTGCCTTCTGGGTGCTGTGAGAGAGAAATGGAAGCAGGTGACTGTCACTGTGGGGTGTGACCATGGGGTGTGTCCAGGGAAGGGAACGGAGCTGGGAAGGGTCTGGAGCCCCAGGAGAGGCTGAGGGAGCTGGGAAGGGTCTGGAGCCCCAGGAGAGGCTGAGGGAGCTGGGAAGGGTCTGGAGCCCCAGGAGAGGCTGAGGGAGCTGGGAAAGGAGCTCAGGCTGGAGCAAAGGAGGCTCAGGGGGGACCTTGTGGCTCTGCACAAGTCCCTGACAGGAGGGGGCAGCCGGGGGGGGTCAGGCTCTGCTGGCAGGGAACAGGGACAGGAGGAGAGGGAACAGCCTCAGGCTGGGCCAGGGCAGGCTCAGGGTGGATTATTGTGGAAGTTTCTCATGGAAAAGGTTTTCCAGGCCTGGCACAGCTGCCCAGGGCAGGGCTGAGTCCCCATTCCTGGGGGAATTTCAAACCCCTGTGGATGTGGCACTTGGGGACATGGACAGGAGTGGCCTTGGCAGTGCTGGGGAATAGTTGGACTCGATGGTCTGAGGGCTTTTCCAACCCAAACCATCCTGGGATTCCATGAGCATTATTCCGGTGGCAGCATTTTTGTTTGCTCCTCTGAGGTGTGGATGCCACACTCAGACACAACGAGCAATGTGAACCCTTTCTGCCCATTGATTTGACTTCTTCCCCTGGATCCTCCAGTCCTATCACCCTGCAAAGTGCTGTCTCATCGCCCTTTTACTCCCAGTTTGAAGGACAACTTTTCCCATTTCCCTGTTCTTTCTGCCCCTGCAGCTGTGGCAACGTGAACTGGGCGCGGAGGTCAGAGTGTAACATGTGCAACACCCCCAAGTATGCCAAGCTGGAGGAGAGGACAGGTGAGATGGAGCTGCCTCTGCTGCCCCCACTGCTGTCACCAAGGCCTTTGGAAAGCAGAATGGACACGCTGTGTTTTCCCAGCAGCTGCAGGGGCTCGGCCTCAGGGAGTTTTGGTGCTGTGGGAAGAGGTGGCTCCATGTGGGAAATCAGGGAACGTTCAGCCTAAGCTGCCCCTGTGTTGGATTTGATGTCAGGACTTTTGGAAGCAATGTTTTATTAATCTCCAGAGGCCTCCTGTGGCGTGTCCGTGTGCAGAGGGCTGTGGAGATAAGGCTGTTATCTGCTCAGGAGGGCTGGGGCTCGGTTTCAGTTCTCCTGTGTGAATGTGAGCCCAGAGGTACCTGGAGCAGGATCTCCTTACAGCTCCTGCCCTCTTCCCTCTGCCCCTGGGATCAGGCAGGGAGTTTACTGCAGAGGTGGCACAGGGCAGGGAATTTAGAGCACAGAGTGGAACACAAAGGCACAGAAAAAAAAAAGTCTAGAGAAGGGCACAGAGCTTGCTATTTGAAAGGAAAAGTTCAGTATTTCAATATTGAATATTGTGAAAATAGTAAAGAATATAATTGCATTTCATATAATTATTATAAGCAGTATATTCACATATTTATTATTTAAATAATTCATTGAAGTGCTTAAAAATTAATTAAATACTTCTAGTGGGAGGTGTCCCTGCCCATGGCAGGGGGTGGAACCAGGTGAGCTTTGAGGTCCCTCCCAACACAAACCAGTCTGGGGTTCTCTGCTATTTAGTGTTTCATTAATTATTTGAGTGCTGCTCTCCTGCAGAGGGCATTTGCACACTCCTGCAGTGAGTTAGAGTCAGCTGGAATGGCAGTGAGCCCTTGGAGTTCTGCAGTGCTGTGGTGAGAAGGAGCAGGAGGATTGTCGAGGCAGAAGTGGGCAGTTGTACAGCTCAGTGCATACACAGATACATAATACACACACATACACACATATATGGGCACACCCACCTCGTGTGCCCCTCCCTGCCTCCCCTCCTGCTGCTCTCAGCTGCCAGTTTGGCTTTGAGAGTGATGCCCTCATCCCAGCCCTTGGAGACATCCCTGTGTGCTCCCACCCCAGGGCAGCCTCGGGAGCCCTTCTGGAAGCTGCTTCTCTGCACAGCTGTAATCCTCAAACACTTGGTATTCCACTTGGTATTCCACTTTTTCCATTCCTTTAAACATTCCTGCTGCTGTGCTGTCGGTGGGTCCTAATCCATTTCTTTAATTGGATTTCTGAGAAACCACATTTAATAATCGTGTGTGGGAACAATTCATGTTCCTCCTGAGATCCTGTTACGTTCTTATGGCACATTTATAATTCCGTGAGGGTTTCCAGAGCCCCTGTAGAAGTTTATGTGCTCAAAGCAGCTGAATTTGGTGCAGCTCAAGGGATTGTGTTGTTTTGCCCCTTTTTCAAGGCTATGGAGGAGGATTCAATGAACGGGAGAACGTGGAATACATAGAGCGGGAAGAGTCCGACGGGGAGTATGATGAGGTAAAGGAGGGGCAGGGATTGCTATGGAGAGACTCTGCTTGTGTGTTACAAGGATCTCTCAGAAAATTAAGATACAAAATGCTCAGATTCCCATTTGTCTTCTCTGAATGGGAATCTCATTGTCCCCACGAGATAATTGGAGTCTCGCTCTCCCCAAGATGAGCATCTCTTCAGAAGTTTCTTGTTGCTAATTGATATTCCATGGTGCTCCCCTTTCCCTTGGAGCAAGATCTTATTTTAGACTGATGGTTATTTATTTTCTTATAGAAGTGTTATCAAAAAGTGCAGTTTTTGATGAAATCCTGTTCTAATCTAATCACAAAATTCCTCAGTTTGGGCGCAAAAAGAAAAAGTACCGTGGGAAGCCAGTGGGTCCTGCCTCTATCCTGAAGGAAGTGGAAGATAAGGAATCTGAGGGGGAGGATGAGGAGGATGAGGATGAAGATCTCTCCAAGTATAAGTTGGATGAGGTAGGATGGTTTGTGGTTTTGAAGCAGTTTTTAATCATGATGTCAGTGCTGCTCTGTGTTTTTCTGGGAATTATGGTGCCCAAAGCTGGAAAAGATGTGCACAAGCTCTGCTGTGTTCTAAATACCTGCACCCAACAATGGACAGTTTCTTGAATCATAAATTAAAAGCCTATCTGAGATCAGAACCCAGAACTCCAAGATATTTATTTGGAACCTGGATGTGTGGTTACCATGTACAGCAAGTGCTCTTGAGTTTTCTTCTTAGGCTTTTAAAACCACATCAGATTTATTTTTTATAAAATGAAATAAAATATTCTGAGGGGTTTTTTTTGTCTTTTCTTAACTGTATGAGCATCAGTGATTGGATTTTCTACATCTTTGGACAGCAGCCCTGCAGAGATGTGTGCAGATGGTTGTGTTTTACACAGCACACTTTGCATGTGAGATGTGTCTCTGCAGAGCTGGGCTGTGGTTAGAGATTCTGAGGGTGAATATTCATTTAAAGTAGTAAAAATGGCTGTGATGGTTTCCAGACTTCATTAAATAACAGAGGTGGTGGGGGTTGCAGGGTTTTTATTCCTTGGTTTGAAACACCAGTTTTCAGTCACTCTTTACTCCTTAAAATTGTAGGGTCTTGTTAAATTCAGTTCGATTTTGAAAGGTTGGAAAAGAGCACAAGATAGATACTAGAGTAAGTAAAAACAGAAGGGAAACTGAAAGCACTGCCTGAGTTTGCTGTGTTGTGGCTGTCCCAGGATGAGGATGAAGACGATGCTGACCTGTCCAAGTACAACCTGGATGCCAGTGAGGAGGAGGACACCAACAAGAAGAAGAAGCCCCCGAGGCGCAGCCGCTCCAAGTCCCGCTCCTCCCACTCGCGCTCGTCCTCGCGCTCATCCTCTCACTCGAGCTCAAGGTCTAGGTCCAGGTAAACGGGTACAGGTCCAGGGTAACGCCAGGCAAAATGTCAGTATCTGACTTCCTTATTTACTTTGTCTTGACTGCCTTACAGTTGTAGTGTAATGCTGTGAATAACTCTCCGTTTACAGAGGTGGCGATGCCTGAGCCGCGGGGCTGCAGCAGGGAGGCTCCGTGGCTCTCGTGGCTTCTTTTAGTGATTTAAGTTGATGTTTGATGAAATCCTTCCAATAAGTTGAATAATGTGATTTGTTTTCAGGCTTGTTGGCCGTGTGTGGTTCGGTTGTTGAACAGAGGGGGGCACTGCTGGAGCGGGAGGAGGAGGAGGCAGCAGAGGCAGCGAATCAGCCCAGGCAGATTCAGGGGAAGGACACAATGGGAATATCCTGGGAATAAAGACAAGAAACTTGAACCTGGGTTAGTGACAAGGGACAGAGCTTTAAATGCAGTGGCAGTGCTGTCAGAACTTCCCATCAGTGTTGTTGGAACCTCCCCATCCCTGGAAGTGCTCAAGGCTGGGTTGGACAGGGCTTGGAGCAGCCTGGGACAGTGAGAGGTGTCCCACCCGTGGAACAGTGAAACAAGATGAGCTTTAAGGTCCCTCCCGACCCAAAGCAGTCTGGAACTCTCTAATAGCACTGAAGGTTTATGTGGGACCACACAAAGGTCTGCTGGGCAGACTTCAGCTCTCTCATTACTATTTAAATTCAGCAATAAGTGAGCAGTTCAGTCAATACTCTGAAATTGGGTGATGTCAGTAATACTGGAGCTTTTGAGCTGCCTTACAGCTCATGCAAGGAGGATCCTGATTCATCAGAACAAGTTCCCAGGGTCATTTATTAAATTCATATGGATAAAGTTCAAGTTTCTTCTAATCTTCCCAGCTCCATGATTGCCCCTCTGTGCAGTGTTGTCATTGCCCAAATTCTGCAGCCCCTCGTGGTAACCAGGGCCCAGCCCCAGCCTCTCACTTGGCTTCTCCCCATCACTGTTGGATCTTGCTCCTGCTGCTGCCTCTTCTGTTCCTCAGCCTCCCCTCCTTCCCACTCCTCGGAGCAGTTTGAGTGCAGTGCTTGGCTGGGAGGCTCCAAGGACACTCAGCAACCTCACCTGCCCATAACTTTGGTCATTAATTCAAAAATATTAACAGTGAAGTAGAAAGTAACTTGTCCTAACTGAGATTTCAACTTCTCATGAACTTTTTGCTTCTAACTACAGATAATGAGAAATATCAGTTGCCGTAGTTTTTGTGGGTTGTGAAAAGGTTTAAATATATTTCTTAGCTAGGAAATGTTCACACTGCTGTGTCCTGCCCATTAAAATGAGAAGGTCAAGGTAACAGCATAAACTGAGAGGCTGACAGCAAGTAAAATGTCTTTTTCCTGAAAATATTACTAGAATTTGTTGGCAATGCTTTTGTTCCCAGTGGTTGCTGGAGCCTGTTGCCATTGTTAAATTTCTCTTGTGGTTTGTGCTTTAGAGAAAATCCATCAGTGAGAAATTGGGAAATAATTTTGGCCAGTTACAAGTTGTGTTGGATACAGCTGTATTTTAGCCCCAAATTAACCACTCCGTTTTTAATGCAGGGGAAAATCTTAATGAAAATTTGAAGCTAATTACACCATGCTTGTGAGAACTGGTGGGGGGAAAATTGAGCTGGCCAGTCCCAATGCTCTCATCTGCTCTGCCTGTCAAGAACTGATGGGTTTCCAGTTAAGGCACAAATTAAAGCATTGATTTCATGAGATAATGAATAGATAGGAAGTGATTTCTTTTTGCCAGGTAACTGCAATCCTGTTAAATTGTTGTGCTTTGTTTTAGGAACCATAATCTAAAGCTGACTTTAAAATGTTTTTAATGCAAGGTCTTGCTGTGTAAAATGTCTGGTTTCAAATGGTGCTGCTGGGGAGCAGGAGGGGATTGGCATTTTAGGGACTCAGACTGCATTGCTGCCTCGTGTCTGCTGCTCTCAGGAGCAGTAACTCTGCTAAGTGCAAGTCAGACGCTGGAAAAAGATCTCCCATGTTGTTGCAGGTCCCATTCCAGGAGTTCTTCCAGTTCCAGATCGAGATCCCGCTCGAGCTCCAGGGAACAGTCGCGATCTCGTGGGTCCAAATCCAGGTGAATGAGGTACCACCCTGTCCCTGCACAGCCACGGGGGCAGAGGCTCCAGCTGCTTTGAGCCCACCTAAAGCCTTGCTGCTCAGACAAACATTAACTGCTTTTTATCTCGGAAGTCAGAGTTGCTGGGTCTCTGCTCCGGGCGTTGCCACCACAGATGTGTTCATTGAGGAGCAGAGGTTTTGGTGCAAGAGGTTAAGCCTGGCCTAAGCCGGGCGAGCGGACGCCACCGAGCTGCAGTGGAGGAAGAAGGATTTGAGTGCATGGTGCCCTGCTGCAGGCATTTGGGTGCCTTTCCTGTTTCCACTCGGGCTGCTTGAGCTGGAGGAGCGTTAGAAGTGTTCATTGTACTTCTGCTTTTGTGTTGAGTGATAACTCTGCACCTTCCACGAGGCAGTGCAGCCGTTCTGTGTAAACCTGGGCATCACAGGAACATGCTGGGAGAGGCTGAGAGCAGTCAGAGTGACCTGTGTAGAGCATCACTGAGCTGGGCAGGGCACGGGAACAAAAGCACATTTGAGGTGTCCTTGCACAGGCATTCCATTGGCAGAACATTCCCTCTGTGATGGAATGGAGAATCCCAAAACTAAATAAGGAAGCTTGGGTTGGGAAGAACGATCACAAATGGTGCCACCACCCTTTGGGGGCAGGGATGTGCTGGGGATTATCCCCTGAGGGTCAGCACGGGATGCAGTCCATGCTTTTGGGAAGAGGAAAGGTGTCCCTGTGCCCCAGCACTGTATCCCAAAAGATGTTTTTAAATACTCTGACTCTGTTCTAAGAGGCTTTTTGCAGTTGAGGGAGGTTTTACTCTCTACACAGATTTAGTTTGAGATCTGTGAATACAGCAGCTGGATTTGTTACTGTTGGCTCAGGTGAGCATGCAGTGTGAAATGTCCATTAAGAGAAAGTGAGCCATGGTGCATCAGCTTCAGATCTCTGGTTCCCAAGTTCTTCTGGTGTGTGAATTGAGCTGCTGAGGAAAGTCCTTAGAGAGAGAACTTCCCAGCAGTCTCCCAGTGCTTTTCTGCCAAAATGGTGCTGGGAAGAGCTTTCCGAACCATTGCTGGTCCATTTATCAGGAAACACTACTTAGCAAAATACCTTAGGAAAACTGCCTTGGCAGTAGCAGTGTTCTTGGCAGAGTAAGTATGGAAGCCCCTCGTGTTTGTTTCCACACGCCTGTGTAAAGAGAGTAGTGAGTGTTGATGAAAACTGTCTCTGCTTGTTCTGTCTTTGTGCCTTCTCCACGAGCCCAGAATTAAATCTGATTTATTTCTCAATCAATAAAGATCCAGCTCCAGGTCCTACAGGGGGTCTTCCACCCCAAGGAAAAGATCTTACTCCAGCTCTCGCTCCTCGTCTTCCCCCGAGAGAGGCAAGAAGCGGAGCCGCTCTAGATCCTCTTCCTCTGGTGATCGCAAAAAAAGGCGCTCGAGATCACGGTCACCCGAAAGGTTTGGGTTTATGTAGAATAACAATGGCTGTATTGAAATGTGTGATGGTTTACTGTAGTTATCCAAGGACTGAGATTCACTGGGAAACAATTGAATCTGAGCAGTTATTCTCCTAGTAAAAGTAGTTTCCTCGCTTGCCCTATACTTCCTGTTAACCCCTCTGTAATTTTGTTTTTAATAATTCCCTCCCTCCCAATGAAATTTCCTCTTGGTAGGAGCATGTTCTGTAGAAAGACCTGGCTCGCCCTTCTTTCAGTGTGTGACAGTGTTAATGTGTTCATTATTGGATTATTTTCATAAGTAAACACTGCATTGAAATAGGAATTGTATTCTACTCTCAGAATTAATCTTAGATTTTTAGTATTAAATTAGTGGCTTAAAGTTAACTCGTATATATTCTTGTAAGGCCCCCCATGAGATATACTTGGCTTCCAGCTATGGTAGGATGCTGCTCAAAGTGGGTGCCAGGATGAATCTGAGCTCATTTCTGTGCATGCTTTCTCCATTTGTATCTTGCAGACGCCGCAGATCTTCCTCCGGATCCTCCCATTCTGGTTCCCGTACAAGTTCTAAAAAGAAATAACGTATAAAAGCTCACATTTACAAAAAACCCACCAAAATTCCAGTCAGTGCATGAGACATTTTTTGAGAAGTTGGTGTCTTACTTGGTCAGAAGTGCTCAATCTGCTAGTAGAGGTGCATGTCTGTCCTGGCTTTCTGGCAAACTGCAGCTTTGTTCATCCATCACCCAAACACGCAGTAGCATTTTAAGCCATAAACTCCCCGGCACAGGGGGAAGTTCTGTGGTGTTGGAGGGGGGTGGGGGGGTAGGTTTATTATTTTTTGAGATCAGTTCCTCCATTCCTGGCTCCCTGAGCTGGAGGAGAAGTTGGGAATGTCCTGGCACAGCTCTCAGTGTGAGGAGGAAGCTGTGAGGGAGCTCCGGTGGGACCAGAGCAGGGTGGGGCTGTGCTCGCCGGGTGCCAGCAGCCAGGCCCTGGGCTGAGCAGGGTTTATTGTGCCATGCAGCAGCACCAGTGCAGATAAACACCCCTTTCGAGCAGCTCAAACCTTCCCCAGTCCATCATGATTCCGCTGAGGGAATTAGCCTTCATCCCTGGCTAAAGTGAGGACGTTTGCAGCCAGCACAGTGGCTGTGATGGTTTCCAGAGCCTGGGATCCCTCCTTCCAAACGGATCGTTTGGGATCTGCTCTTGAGCTGCAGGAGTGTGGAACTGCCTCCTTGGAATCAAGGGAAGCTCCCGCAGGCCGCCTGTAAAAATTTCCTTTGGGGCTGACTAAAATTTTCAAGGTATCTTCATTTTATTTTTCTTTAAAAATGAGAATGAATAAACTGCGTAGAAAGTTCCAGCAGCTTCAACGTGTTCTTCATCGATCATTCTTTTTCCCTTCAACATAATTTATGGCTTAAAATGCTTTATGGAATCCATTTGAGTATAAAACTTGGTCTCTCTTGAGCTCCGTTTGGTTAAGAAAGGTTTAAGTTTCTTCAGTGCCATCACAAGGTAAGTATGGTAAGGAAAATTCTTCTTTTTAAGCAAGCAAAGAGCAATATACCTGCATTTATTTCAGTAATAAAACTGCCAGATTTGCTGCTTGTTTTGATAAACTGCACAGAAACAAACGGAGCAAAATTGAAAAAAAAAATCTCCATTCTGCTTTTTTTTCCTTTTTTTTTCTTTTTTTTGAGCCATGTCTTACAGACTGGTCTAGAAGCGAAATGTTTTTGATGTAGAGGTATTTTGATAAATCTCTTTGCAGAAAAAAAATGCAGTTTCTTCTTTAATGCTTTCTTTTCTCTCTAATTTCCATGCTAAATGTGTGTAGGTTGCACAAGAGCAGGTTAGTCTGTAACTGTGCCTCTGACTTCAACGTCCAACTAAACTGTAAAACCAGATCAAGTAGACGCTCTGTTGTTAGCCTTGGGTTTTCTTGTGCTTTGTATTCCAATTGTTGCTGTACTTAACAGATGAGAGGTTTTAAATTTAGCAACTGATGGGCCACAGGCAGAGGAGGAGGATGGTTCATTTGGCTTAGAGAACGTGTAAGGCAAAATGATGCTGTAGACAAGTGTAAATAAAACCTGTGAGTCAACTGTGCTCGAGTGCTTTGTCTTGGGGACACTCAGACTTCCCTGTCACCTGCACTGACCCTGATCCCGTGTGTGAGCTCACCTGACCCAAGACTGTTGCAGTTCTTTAATAGTTTTTTAATTTCAAAAGAAAATGAGCTTTTTCAAAATTTCAGGGTGTTTTCACAGAATCATGGAATATCTTGGGCTGGAAGGGACCCACAGGGATCATCCAGCCCAGCTCCTGTTCCTGCCCAGACCCCCCAAAATCCCACCCTGGGCATCCCTGGCAGTGCTGTCCAAGCTCTCCTGGAGCTCTGGCAGCCTCGGGGCTGTGCCCATTCCCTGGGGAGCCTGGGCAGTGCCAGCACCCTCTGGGGGAAGAATCTTTACCAATATCCAGTCTGTCCCACCTCTGGCCTAGCCTGAGGCTGTTCCCTCTCCTCCTGTCCCTGTTCCCTGCCAGCAGAGCCTGACCCCCCCCGGCTACCCCCTCCTGTCAGGGACTTGTGCAGAGCCACAAGGTCCCCCCTGAGCCTCCTTTGCTCCAGCCTGAGCTCCTTTCCCAGCTCCCTCAGCCCCTCCTGGGGCTCCAGACCCTTCCCAGCTCCCTCNGACCCTTCTCAGCTCCCTCAGGGATTCTCCAGCCCCTTCCCAGCTCCCTCAGCCGCTGCGGGAGCTCCGTTCCCTTCCCCAGCTCCGTTCCCTTCCCCGCCTCCCGTCCCGTCCCCGCTCCGTTCCCTCAGGCTCTCTCCCGTCCCGCCTCTCATGGCCGCGGGGCGGGTCCTGGTCCTGCCCGTCCCTCACATAAAGCGGCCGCGCGGGGCTGCCCGGGCGCTCCCGGCTCCGAGTCGGCTCTGTGCTCGCTCCGTGGTCGCTCCGTGCCCGCTCCGTGCCCGCTCCATGCGGGATCTCCCCGCTCCGGGATGAGCCCCTGGCAGCAGCGGCCGCCCAACGCCAGCGCGGCCGGCGGGCTGGGCCCG
>VZRF01006999.1:0-101538 GCA_013396875.1 Vireo altiloquus
AGTCCGGGTTTCCCCCCCTGCCGTACCAAGTGCCGCCATCATGGTTCCCGCGGCGCCGCTTCCCGCGCCGGGTGGGAGCCGGGCGAGGGAACTGGGATTTATATCTGCCTGCTCCTGTTAGTTTGGCTTTCAGGGCAGTTCATGGGCAGTCCACATCTCACAGTAGGGCTAGTTATTATTACTGCTTTTTTCTATATCTGATACAGCAAGTTCTTCCTGCCGAGAAATATCGATACGGCTCTCTGGGGCTCAGAGCAGGCATCGGCTCGAAGGATGCGCTTCCCTAATAAAAGCAGAAAACAACGTCATCTCACAGTAGGGCTAGTTATTATTACTGCTTTTTTCTATATCTGATACAGCAAGTTCTTCCTGCCGAGAAATATCGATACGGCTCTCTGGGGCTCAGAGCAGGCATCGGCTCGAAGGATGCGCTTCCCTAATAAAAGCAGAAAACAACGTTTAGCCTCTTTTCTCTTGGTTTGTTTTTTTTTCCTCATTTTTCCACTTGAAGTAGTCCAACTTACTGGCTATATTGGGGTCCCTATGAGTCTTGGTTTGGTTATAACAAGTGTTATCTGCCTTTTGTTTTCCTTTTCTTACTGGATTAAAAGTTTTTAAAGTTTTTCAGAGGCTGCTCCCTGCCTGTCTATTGGTTGGAGAAATTCACTTGTCTCAAGCCTAAATTTGGTCCTTTGCTGATGCAGAGTAGTCATTCAGGCTTATCTGTCACTCAGTTTTTCTCCTATGTTTTTGCCAAAGAACTTCCTAACAAGATAAAATGAAGTATTTTCCAAACCTGCTTGGCTCCTTGCAAATTAAGTTGGCATCCTTAGAAAAATTGGAATGACATGTGCATTATGAAGCAAGGGATCGCTTTAAGTGACTGATATAAGGGCCAACTAGTAAGATAAGAGGGGGAAAAAAATCTTCCTGCAGGAAGTATTCCCATGATTTTTTGCCAAGACCAAGTGTTCAGGAAGATAGCATGGAGCTAAATGGAAAGGGTGGCTGTGTTGGTTGGCAGCAGCCCTGAATAGGAAAACCCAAAAACCTTAACCCCATTTCATGGGCAAATGAGGTCACTGTTGCTGTGGGGTGTAGGACAGCACTGGCACAGGATGTGAAAGTGATGGCCTTCCTTTGGAGAGTTCCTAGAGGCTGGTGTTGGCAGAAGTAGAGCATGTGGAGCTCTTCTAGGGAGGTACACTGCGGGGAGTGGGTATGTCCTGGGCAGGATGGGAGCTGTGTGCTTTGCTTTGCTCTGATGTGATTTTGGGAAAGTAAAGGGCAGTCAGATACAGGTTTCCCCAGTGATTTGTCTCAACTTTTACCATGATCACAACTGCTGCTGAGCAGAACACTTGTTTTTTTCTAAGTGTCATCCTTGGAAATAAGACATAGTGTCATCTGGTGTCACGTCACACCATAGTGCCTGTCCACTTGATACTTGTGGAGGCAAGGTGCAAAGGTGTAGGAGAGTGTGGTGATTCCGTGGAGAAGCCTGGCCCAAAAGAGCCACACCCGAGTCTCTGAAACGTCCTGCAGAACCTCCTGTGTGTGACAAGTCTTCCCTCTGACGTCGCAGGATGGTGGAAGCGCTCTGGGAATGGTGGCTCACACCCATGGTGCGTTCCTCTAGCTCAAGTGGAAGGAAATGAGGGAGGGGATCAAGATCAGATGCTCCTTAGGAAAGGTACCCAAGTGTGAACAGTTCATCCATTCTTGGCCCATGTGTAATACCCTCACTGTGTAATACCCTCTAATACTCACAGAGCCAAACACACTCTCTGAAAAATGTCCTGGAGCTTCCTTGTCCTTGAGCTTTTCAGCAAGAAACTTGTTCCTTCATCACTCAAACATTTATGTAATTCCTTTGGAAACTTCCGTCTTTCCTAATGTTAACCATAGCTTCTAACTTCGACATGGATTTGTTTTTCTGTTCTTCCTTGTGCTCACTGGGTTTCTTCCTCATCCTCACTGGGTTTCTTCCTCATGGCATTTAGGTCTGGTGCCTCTTTCCGGGAGACCTGCCCTACAGCTTAACCCTTGTGCAAGGCAGCTCCATGGAAAGCCTAATGCAGACTTGAAGGCTCGACCTTCTGCTTACCACACCTCACCATCCACTTCTCCTATATCCTATAAACACCTCTGTTGGCCAATATTTTGTTCATATGGGACTTCTTTCTTTGAACTTCTTTCTTCCAACATATCAGGCCAACACTTCCCTGCCACAAGGTGATAACCACACCCTTGAATTCTGAGCAGATCTCTTTTGCTGTGCTGCATGCCTGGGCTCCAGGAGGTGCAGAACCTCACATTGCTGAAGGAAACTCCCTGGCAGTGGGGAATTTTGAATGGAGAACTCCTCCAGTTTTGTTTCCTCCACCAAGGCTGAGCTGCTCTCTGGAGGACTGATGGGCCAGCAGAGGCCAGAATGTATATCTGCAACATTTCAAAGGAACAAATCTCAAGTGGACCTACCCTTGCCCACGCTAGGGGTTTCTCCCTCCTACATCTGCTACCACGGCAAACCCCTGCAAGACACCAACCCCAACCCAAGGACGTGCTCTTCCTCCAGCAGCATCTGCTGCACTACTTGTGTGGTGCTGAGGGTGGTGAAACAAGAAGCCTGCAGCAAGGGATTTGCCACTATCTATATAATGTCTGGGAGGCGCCTGGAAAATATTGTCAGGGCCATGTCTGAATCAGCCTAAAAATCCCCGTGTGGAAGAGGAGGGAGCGCCTGGCCTGGGGGAGGAGAGCAGGAGCTGTTTGGGTCCCTGTCTCCATGGGATCCCTACACACACACACACTACATGTGCTGTGACCAGGGCTGGGGAATATTTCCATCTACGTTTCCACCTGCTTCTCCTTCAGATCCATGGAGATATGGGTCTGGGTCATCCCCTGGAGGGGATTACCCTTCTTGCTGTCAGCATGGGGCTGCTCCCCGATGCTCTGCTGCCTCTGCCTAGTCCGTGGCTGGATTTGAGGCTTGGGGCTGCCTGCAGCAGCTCCACAGCTTGTTTTTCAAAAAAAGCCTTGAGTTGTGTTGAAATATTTCACACAGGCAAGAGCTGAAAATATTTCCTGTGTGAGGAAAATAACTGAGGTTAAAAAAGCTAGTGCTGGATGGCTTATTAAGGGATTGCTCTTGTGTGTGCTGTCGGCAGTGGATATTTGGGGTGGAAGCTCTTTCCTCTCTTCCTTCTTGAAGGGCAGAGCTGCTCCCAAGCCCTTGGAGGCAAATTGAGTCATGTCCGTGTCCATGGATAAACCACTCTGTGTATCCAAGGGGAAATTTTAATTACAGGCCTTGCAGATGGATGGCTGTGTGCAGGGAGCCTGAGCTCCCCACAGATTTGAAGCCATAGCTATTGTGACTGGTTGGTGGCAGGAACAGGGAGAGGAAGGCTCTCTCCTTGGCACTTCTGAGGAAAAACACCTCCCCACCTCCTCTGGATGCCACGGGTAGGAGATGTTCTTCTCCTCCTCCCCACCCCTCCTTCCCTGGGGGCTGCCCTCTCCTGTTCTCCTGCTGGCCTGGCCTGCCCCAGCCAAGGGAGGTGCACAGGGCACTCTTGCACATCATTGGTCTGAGAAGGTCTCCATGCCCTTAAAGAGAAGGTGGATTTTCTGCTGAGCCACCCGAGAAGCCCTTTTATACCTCCTTCATCAGCCAGCTGCCTGCGGCTCATCTGTCCGTCCTGTCCAGCCAGCACGACTCTGATTTTCTCCTCCAGACTTGGGTGAGCCTTTTGCATATCTCCTAATGACCCAGCTTGCTCTTAGGGAATGATGGGGGAGCAGACTTGCTTACCTGAGTACTAGGGAGATAAATACCAGGTGGGGGTGGAACAGGGGTGCTAATAAAACTTCCTCCATCCTTTGCTTGTTGGAGAGAGTTTGTGCATCGGAAAGGTTCCCTCTGTCTCTTCCAGTGAGCTTTTTTCTTTTTGATGTCATGCTTTCCCCTCCCTTGGCTGGTTCTGCTCTCAGCTTGAGTGGCGAGGGCAAGTGGAGCCTAACGCTGACCTCCCCAGGGCCATAGGACTCAGGATCCTTGCCTGTGGTGACTTGGCTACGCTCCCTGCTTACACCCCTTCCTCCAGCTCCCTACCCGGCCCTTGCAGTGCCTTCCTCCCCAAAAACACCCTCGGACAGGCACCGACGTCGAAATTTATGGTGTCCTCCCCACACAACAGGTGATTCAAAGCCCACGTCGCGGGCAGCGGGCTGCAGCCTGGTGTTGTCCCCTTGGCTCCCGGGTGTTGCTGCGGCCGGAGCGGGAGGTGTGCTGGTGGGGCAGGGGTGTCAGTAAAAATAGCCAGCGTTCCTCGGCCGCCTCGGCCTCAGCCACAGCCCCGACACCTGCGGCGGCCTGAGCCCCGCTCCGACCTCCCCGAGTCACGGGGGCTGGCACCGCTGAGAGGCCGCCGCCCCAGGAGACAGCTGCAGCTCCTTCTGCAGCTCCCTGGCCATTTTTAGAAGCACTTTTCCTCCCCCCCTCCTCTCTGAAGTAATGTGATGGGCCTGCGGATTTTCCAGGATAAAGTTTCCTTGGCCCCGCAAGCTGCGCCTCCTGCCTCGGTGAGCCCCCGTTAACACTTGCGCTCCTGACGGAGCCTCCCAGGTCTGCAGCCCTCCTAGGCTGCTCCTGGGGGCCTTGTCTGCTCTGCAGAGGACTGGAGATGCAAGCAGCAGATACTGCTCTGCTAGAGGAGTAAAATTCTATTTGTGTGGATATCATTCACGGCAAAGGGAAGGTGCTCTTCCCTCTCTTCCCTAATACACTGTGTTATATGTGTAAAATTTCCACTTAAAGCAAACGCAGGGAATTGTCTGGGGATTTTTTTTTTGGATGCCCATATCAACTCAACCACAATTTCCAAACCCGCTCTACATCACCTGTGCTGAGGTTGCTGCAACAGGCTCCCCTGTCCCACAGAATGTGTGCATACACTGGCAGCAAGCATCCTCTGAAGTCCTTCCTTGTCACCTGGGGTCACTGCCAACCCTTTGCAGGCTTTGAGATATTTCTTGTTTATGAAGCGAAGTAAGGTTGAATGGCAAAGTGAAGCAGTAAACTGAAAATAGCTTTTGCCTTTTCTTTCTTCATTGAATAAAATGGTTTTCTGGGGGTCAAACAAGAAACATACCTGCAGGAATTACTGTCACAGATCTCTCTTTTTCTGGCTCGCCCCCATTTGGTCTTTTCCAAAAGTCTCTTGATGCTGAGGTTTGTGTTGCTATGAGGATATGTTTGCCTCTTGTCTACAAACTGCAGCCTAGTTCCCTATATGATGAAAAGTCAGTGAAATTGGAAAACAAGAACAGACCTGTTCCTCATTTTATTTTCTAGAGGAGTCTTGCTTTGTTTTTAAAACCGAGAAAGTAACCACGAGCATGAATAGTTATGAACTTTTTTCCTTGGTTTTCATTTCAGGCTCACAACCATCTAAACCAAGATGTCTGAGTAAGTTCCCATTTTTTTGTCTCTAATATATTGTTTGCATTTAAAACCTTTTGTTCAACCATCAACTTTTTATACTTGTTAAGATTCTTCTGCTTGTTTTCAGTTAGGATGCTAACTAACTGCCTTTTTTTCCTCTTTCCCCTTTCTCTTCCTTTCCTTGTCCATCTGCTTTTCCTGAACAGTGAAGAGGTAAGTGTGTTTTGCTGGGGTTTTTCCTTTAGCTATTTTTATGACAGCAGTCCTGGCTTCACTGTTACTCCCTAGGAAAATCAGCTGCTGGGGGTGTGTGTGGGAAGAATGGCTCATGGTTATTTTCTTGCTGACTCCTCCTGGTAAACACGTGAAGGAGAAGAAAAATCTCTTTTGAAAGACTTCTTTTCTATCCTGGCTTGGAGTTCGATGTTTTTCCCCCTCTATTCCTGCTTCCCCAGCCGGCCACGAGATGGTGCTGGGAAGGCAGTGGTCCAGATCTGCCTCTCCTCCATCATCCATCCACCATCCCGCCCTTGGCCTAGCATCCCATCCTCTCCTCCTTCCCCCCATCTAGCCCTTCATTTTCTACACACTGAGCACTGAAAAATCACTTCTCAAAGGCAATCCAAGGAGACCTGGATCCAGGGGAGGGTAAGCAGGGTGGAGGTTGCATTCTTAGCAAGTTTTCCCTGGCTTCTGGCAGAGCCAGGTGGGGCTGGGGGCGTCTGGAGAAATGCAGGGGAAGGTGTGGGAGGATTGTTCGTGGCTTTGTCACTCCACATTTCCTCTTAGCAAACTGCTCCATCCTTCATTTCTGCCTGGCATTTCCCCATATGTCTGAAACACCACAAGCTCCAGCTTGTTCTCACTGAGGGAAAAGAGGATGTCAGGGACACAGAAATGACACTAAATGGTGCTGATATCCAACATGTTCTTTTACTCCCCATCAAACCCAGACCTCCCAGAAAGGTCTGGGAGGATACTCTTTGCTAAGATACCAGTTTTCAGATGGAGAACAAGCCCTGGACTAACAGCCCTCAAGGGATCTGACTACCTGATGGTTAATGGTGTGCTACATCTCTGATTTACATTTCACTCTGCACATCCTTATCCACTTCCTCCTCTGTGCAGCACAGACCCACATTCAAGTGCTGCTTTCTACTCCCCGCCCCTCAGTATATCAGATGTGTTTCCCCTGGGCCAGCCCACCTCAGCTATGCCCCTTCTTCTGGGTGAAATGCTCAGGAAACAGCCGAAATGCAGAAGTTATGGGTTTTTTCATAAACAGGAGTCCTGTTGCTGCTGGTCCAGCATGACAAGTACAGAAGGGCAGCCTGTAGGCTGTGTTTGTCCTCTAGCTGTGATGAGCCCCTGCTTCAGCATCACTTGCGCTGGGTCTTTTCAGCTCCAAGAAATTACACAGCCTTCGTGTTTTCACTTGCTTGGCTGTCCTTGTCACCAGAGTGTCAGAAGGACACGTGCCCCAGACTGCTCAGAAAGACATCCCACAGCTCCTGAGTGCCCGGGGACATGGGGGTCATTAGCTTGAGCGCAAAGTAAAACACATCTGAGTGAAGAGGAAATTAGAGAAAAGGCTAAAAGTCCGAAGAAGACAAGTTTGAAGCCATATTTTATACATATATTTTCAAGTTCATCACCCTTGTTATCTTTTCCTGAGGGACTTTGTAGGTTTTAGTTACCTGAGCTTGGCAAAGCTGGGTTTAGCAGAGAGCCTCTTCCTTGAGTGTTGCTGATTTGGGGGCCAAACTTATGTCAAGCTGTCCGTCCTGACTTGAGCCACCTTGCAGGTCCTTGGTGGACTGTGGCACTGCGCAGGGAGGGGCAATAGAAAGGGGAATGGGCACCTGATAACCTGCTTTTCTCTTGTTTCTTCCACTTGCAGAAAAAGAGGAGGGCAGCCACTGCCCGTCGGCAGCACCTGAAGGTACGTGGCACTGCTGTGGCGGTGTGATGTGTGTCCTGACCTTCCCATCTCCCATCCCAAGCCAGCGAGCTCTCAGCACTCTCCATACTAGATGAGGCCATGATGCGCAATGTGGGAGCCTCCCACCTTACTCCTTACTGGGTCTCCATCATATCCCTTGCTTGGAAATGGTGGTATTGAAGGGAACTCCCCAGGCTGCCTCTCCATCAGGATTCCCACTCCCCTGATGACCCCCCTGTCCTCCTTCCTTGCCTCCACCCTGTGCTGACCCTTCTCCTGCTGCCTTCCAGAGTGCTATGCTTCAGCTTGCTGTCACTGAAATAGAAAAAGAAGCAGCTGCTAAAGAAGTGGAAAAACAAAACTACCTGGCAGAACATTGCCCTCCTCTGTCACTCCCAGGATCCATGCAGGAACTTCAGGTACAGGCTTCTTTAACCCTTTCAGTGCTGGAGAAGAAAAGATTTGGCTCCATCAGTCAGCCTGGTGGATCTAGACCAGCCTTCCCATCTTGACCTTCTTCTCACCTGTGTTGTCCTGGAGCCAGATGAACATGCAGCTGGCTTGAGAGGCAGATGGGATCTCTGCAAAAAAAAGGGATCTGGTTGGCAGGAAAGATGTGTTTTAAATGTTGAGGCAGCATTTGTGTGAAGCCAGTAGCATGGAGATTAGGAGCTGGCTGACAAGCCACTCTTCACCTCAGTCCCATCTAGTCTTCTGGACTGAGGGCTTTCAGAACCAGAGCAGTCAGGAGGGAGGAATCGTGTGTGTGGGTCCTAGCAGTCATCATCCCTCTCTGCTTTCCTCCCAGGAGCTGTGCAAAAAGCTTCATGCCAAGATAGAGTCAGTGGATGAGGAGAGGTATGACACAGAGGTGAAGCTACAGAAGACTACCAAGGAGGTGAGTTTACCCCAGAGCCATCCTTCAGGGGAGTCTCCACCCCACTCCTCATGCCTCATGAAACCCATGTCCTGCTCTCTCTCTGCACCCCCTCATTTCATCCCTGCAGCTGGAAGACTTGAGCCAGAAACTCTTTGACCTGCGTGGCAAGTTCAAGCGGCCGCCGCTGCGCAGGGTGCGCATGTCTGCTGACGCCATGCTGCGGGCCCTGCTGGGCTCCAAGCACAAGGTCTGCATGGACCTCCGAGCCAACCTGAAGCAAGTGAAGAAGGAGGACACTGAGAAGGTACTCCTCCCTCTCCCCTTTTTCCCTAACAGGAGTTGCCCCCCCCGACCCTGCAGGGCTCACACTTCCCTGTATGATAGACGGGGTTGAGAATGACTCTTTCCCCATAATGTTCTTCTTCCTGCTCTGTGTTTCCTCCTTTGGCACCCGTGATGTTGAAACAGGAGGGTGCAGTTCCAAAAGATGCATAGCATGGGTGGAACTGGGGTCCTCTAGCTGGCATGGGGGTTTCCATGGGTGGACTGCTGTGGGGCCTGGGCCAGATGGGTTCTTACCCCGGGGGACACCAATCGCACCAACGCAACCATCCTCCCCCAGGAGAAGGATCTCCGCGATGTCGGTGACTGGAGGAAGAACATTGAGGAGAAGTCCGGCATGGAGGGCAGAAAGAAGATGTTCGAGGCTGGCGAGTCCTAAGCACCTGCACCTCCATACCTGCCCTCCTCTCCCTGCTCTCCCCGCTGCCCTGCCGGGCTCAGGGGTGCTGAGTGGGTGCCATTTCTCTCTAGTTTCGTGCAGAGCTGCATCGTGGCAGCAGTGATGTAAATAAAGCTTTGGTGGGAGAGGTGGGTGTTGCCTGCCTGGGTGACCAGACCCCGACTCATGCCGTGGTGCCAGCAGGGGATGGGGAGGCTTTGGCAAGGGGCTGTGCTGAGGAGATGGGGACCTCTTTGCTGTTGGCCCCCCTCCAAAGCTGCAGATGCTCATGCCCTTCCCCAGTGATGAGGGGACAAAGAGGTAACAGTCCAAGCCCCAGGAGGTGTTGCAGAACTTCAACCCATGATGGCATCAACAGGAAGTTGTGGGGAAGAACTGGGAAGGGGGGAGAGGGGTGGCACCTGCAGGGCAGAGGCAGACCCTTTGGCTCCAGTGGGATTTGGGAGGTGTGAAGTCAGGACAACCTTGGCAGCACCTGCAGCAGCACCCTGGGACCAGTACAGTGTAGGGTGCTGTGGTTTAGAGATGACGGCTGTCACCAGAGTGGCACGGGCAGCTGGTGGGGGCAGTGGGTCACTCCTCTCCCTGCCATGGTGGGAATGTCCATGCCGCCCACTTTTCTTTTGGGTTAGCCCAGCGCTTCCAAGTTTCTAGCTCCCGACAATTAAAATCTTAAATCAGTCTCAATGTTTTTAGAAAAACAACGAAACAAAAAAAACCACCCCCAAATTCACCTTCCTTCTGCCTTCTCCCATCCCCCCAAACCCTCAGCCCATGAAGTTTCCGGCAGAGCTCACTTCTGCTGAGCACAGGAAAAGCGAAACAGTGGCAGCACCCTGTCGCTGGAGCTGTCCGTGGGGCTGCCGTGCCAGCCAGGGGAGAAGATGTCAGACTCGGAGGGGTGCCAGGAGGGTGCAGAAGGACTGAGCCAAGTGGGAGATGAATCCCCAGGGGAGAACGAGAGGTGAGGCCTGGGGACACCACAGCTGCCTTCCAGTCCCAGGATACTGGGAAGCTGGAAAACTGGGAGGGCATGGTGGGAAAGGAGGATGTGCAGCCAGAACAATGATGAACCAAGAGGCTGGAATGGGTCAGATGTTCCATCGGGCTTTTGACAAGCTTCTCCAGCAAGGAGGAGACTTAGATTTCCTAAAGGTCTCGTCTCCTTTGAACTTCAAAGCCCTTGGGAGGGGGTTATCGAGTGGGGAATGCCAGCTCCAGAAGCAGTCAAGCTCAAGTGAGGGGTCTGGTGACTTGGAGCTGCTCTGTGGCTGAAATCAGCCTCCTCTCTAAGACCTCTCTAGAGCAGAGATCAGCTGCCTCCTCTCCTTGCTGGGCACGTCTGATTTCTTGCTGCATCTCCTATGTCTCCAGCCGAATTAACCTGGCAATGTTTCAGGCTGGCTGCTGTAAAGTTATATATCTCCCTGTGCCTCTGCTATACTTTATTGCTTTATCAGAAGAGACTGTAAAATTTGGGGTCTCATCACTGGAATACAGACAGCTTTCCATGGAGGCTAAAAGAAGACAGATCAGTAGCAGAGACCACATCTGTCTGTGGTGGAGGAAGACAGATAACCTTGGCCAAAGTGCATCACCCAGAAGTACTCAAATTTGGACTGGTTTCAGGCTGAGCATCCAGGGAGCTTAGAAGGTTGCCTGATTTTTCGCCTCCAGCTTCAAAGCTTGCATTAGCATTTCTCCCCAAGGCTTCTGAGAGCCAGAGCAGTTAATGTTGACAGGAAAAAAAAACCCTTGAGTGACAATGAGAGGAGAAAGGTGTGTCATCTCCTGTCATCAGTGGTTGCAGTAAGTGCTTCGGCTGACACCTGACAGCAATTAGCCTTGGCTGAAGATTTGACTGGAAGCTTCAAAAGGTGCTGGAAGGCTCTGTGCATGACTCGCTGCTGAAACAAAGGGGAAGCCTTGGCTTCTGTGGGAGCACAGGGGTTTCCTCAGCACCGGGATCAGTGTGATTCCCAGCATTGTTCCTGCCTGGCTGTGCCTCTGCTGCAGGCTCAGCTCACCTTGAGCAGCAAGGATGAGGTGCTGTGTGTGGCTCAAGGCAAGCAAACCTTCCTGCTCCCCTCTTGCTGCAGTAAGTGCAGGTACTTTGGTGCAGGCAGGGCCACTGGTGGGGTCTGCTGGTGGGGCTGGGTCGGCTTGTTCCCTTTTCTGCTTCCTGCTGGAGTTTCAGCTAAATAAAAGGCTGTCTGGAGGAGTCTGTTCTGTAGCACTCAGACCCTTACATCCTTGTTTAAAAAGAGTGTGAACACTGACAGCAGGGCGGCACATCCCTTCCTCTCTAGCTCTGTTTTAGAATCTTAATGACATGTGAAACTTGATGGCAAAAATAGCAAGCAGAAATGAGTTCCCGTTTGTTTTAAAAATATGAAGAATGACTTTCCCTCACAATTTGTGTAATAGTTTCATTATTTCTCCATCTCTAAACTTCTCTTGCTTTTCCTTGTGCTGTTTAAAGGCTTGCTAGACTCTGATTTCCACTCCCAAAATGGAGGAAGGAAGTGTTTATTTGCTGTTTGGGTCTACCTTTTCTCACCCTGTGGCTAGCTTATCTCTCTGATCTCCTTTCCTTGATGAAAAAGCTCTTTTCAAGCTGACCCATGGATGGATGGAGGCAGGATAAGGTTCTAAGAACAGCCTCAAGCATGAGGGAGGTCAGAGCAGCCAATCTCGTGATGGACCTGCCAGGAAAGTGAATCCCAAGGCTCCTGGGTGTAATGCCCAGTGGGAGACGACAGGAGAAAAACATCAGTGCTGTGTTTCCTTAAACAATGAACTTTATCTATTTAACTGTGCCCAGTGTATATAGAAGAGGAGCTTGCATTAGAAAATGTCCTACAAGTCTTAATTTGGACATAGCCTACTCTGTTTCATCATACAAATTGGAACATACTGGCAAAGTCCTGCTGATGCTGGTGTAACACTGCTTCAACCAGACCAGTGTTATGCTCTCTTCCATGAACTGGAATTGCTGTATGGGAAACTGCTGTGGTGTGAGCCTTCCCAAATAAGTGAGAAGCTGGGGGGAGGTCTGGGGAGGTGGTTGCTTGGGTTGTCCTGCCTTGATGGCCAGAGGTTGGGAGCCCTGTTTGCACAGGGTCTGTTACTCAGAGCTCTCTCCATAAGGCTCTGGAGGCAACCCCTGCCCGTAGTTCCTACACCCATAGCTGTGCACATCCCTTTGTCTGTGCTCTGCAGGATATCTACACTTGGGAGGCATATTGGCTTTTTCCAAATTCCCCTGTCTCAGTCCTCCTGGGGCTTCCCTCCCTACGAGCTGCAGGGCAGGGAGCCCTCGGCAGCCCATGTATGGTCACTGCCTGGGGGGAGGCTCTGCTGTGCCAGCAAGCACCAGGCTTTTCCTTGCCATGTCCATCCCCAGCTGTCTTGAATTCTCCAGATCCTTGGAGGAGTCTCAAGGGTCTTTGCTGAAATGACTGCTGTTGCTAAGTATACCCATGGTTGGAAGGAGGTTGTTTGGGAAAGCTGATACTTGGAGAGTTTCTGGACCCCAGATTCCTTGGAGGTAGAATGGAGGGAGGGCTGATCCCTGCTCAGGAGTGACTGGTCACAGTTTGACCCAGCTGGGCTCATTAAAGAGGAAAAATAGTAGGGAAATTAACAGGGGAGGACCAGATGGATTATTTAATGAAGCCGGGTTGTACTCATGGTTTCCAAATTGGATATAGGTGCTCTGGCAGTGGCATTAGGGATAAAAAACTGTCTCTAATTATAGGAGGTATCAGGTGCCTTCACTGTCCTTTTCTCCTTGGGGAAAAAAAAATAAATTAAGCCTGGCTTGCCTTGCGTTGCCTCCAAGCTTATTTTGCTCTGTAAAGCTATGGGTTTGGAGGAGTGTGTGTTACAGCAAGGGATTGCCCAGCAGCCTTCATTTGAATTGCTCTTTTCTTTTGAAAACACAGAAGACTCTCTGCTGGCTGGAAGGCTGGCTTTTTAAAAACTCTTGGTGTGAAGCCTGGCTCTGAAGCTTGTGGGAATCCCTTGCCCCTGGATTTTGTAAGGTGAACTTACTTCAGAGGGTTTAGGGCTTTTCCCCAAATGTGAAAACCTTGTGATAACTGGAAGGGCTGGCTGTGCAGCAGGGAACTGCTTAACCTTGGAATGCCCTGGGGATCCTGGGCCCCTCTGCTCTGACCCTCACTGACCTTGCTAATCCAGCCCTGACTGATGCTCTTCCTGCATCCCCCTTTGCATCCGTCACCACTGTGACCCACATGCCCAACTGTGGGGTCTGCCTGGGGGCTGAGCTGACTCCTTGCTGCCCTGGTGCTCTCCCCAGAGCTAGGTTTGCTCCCAGCTAGGCACCCATCCAGCCTGGCTGCTGACTCTGTCAGGACACTGACTTGCATCTGGACAGACCACCTGGCCAGGAGGTGCTCCGAGACCTTGTCAGTGCCATGTTTTGGTTGGGCACTGACAAAAAGCTTTTTCTTTGAGGGGGGTGGGAGTCCTGGCCCGAATACAGTTGTTGCTCAGGCTCAGGAGGCCTTGATATGACTATCAGACTCCTGAGAATGTAATCTGGCTCTAACAGACTGCAAACCTGCAGTGGTGCTCAGGGGCTCACAGGGACACAACACCACAAGGATTTGATGCTCTCACTTCATCCTCCCCGTGCAGCCCTCCTGGCACAGTCCAGCTTTGCAAACCTGCCTGGGATGGATGGTGCCTGCTCACCTGGAACAGGTGAGGGAGAGCTCTGCTCCCCCAGCTTGCACAGCAGCTTGGACCTCCTGTAGCTGCAGTTCCTGTTTCCTTAATATGAGTCCAATAAACTCCTCATCAGGCTGAATCTTTGGGGTTTACTGAGGAGGTGCTTTGGCCTCCTTTGAAGCCAAATGCATGGGAAATGGATCTTCATGGTGTGGCTCTGTTCTGAAGCCTTTCAGGATGAGAAGCCTTGGGGATGTATAATAATGAAAGGAAGACACAGGGGTGTATTTGTATGGCCTCTTTACCCAGGTTGTGTTTTGGATCATGACCATCTGGTTTGGGTCAAAAAATATGTCATAGGAGGTACTGCACATTCTGGGAAAGCAGCTGTCCTGCCTGGCTTGAATTTGGTATGATCAATACTAGAGGAGCAGCCACGGTGCCCAGCCAAGGTCAGAGTGTCACCATGGTGGGTGCTCTGTGGCTATGCCCATGGCCTCTTGCCTCAGGGAAGGAGGACAGGTTATCTCTACTTCAAGGCCACACAGCTGAGGTTGAGGTGTTTAGGAAGGGGAAGGGATGCCCTGACTGTAGAACTTGCCCACTGTGGGTTTGGTACCCAGAAGAGGTGGTGTCCTATTGAACCTCTGTGACGTCTACCAGGCCTTGGCAGCTGTCTTAGGCAACCCAAGGCATCCCCTGCTTGACACCTGTGTTTAGGCACCTGAATTGCTCCCTGATTTCCCAGTATCATCTAGGAAGAACAGGTCACTAGTGAGATTTGAGCCCAGCTCTCCTGAGGCTTGGCCAGGTATCTTGCAGAGGTATCTCAGCCTGTCCGCATGTTCCGCAGAGGCTCAGTGATGAGTGGGTTAACCAGCCCCACTTGGAGCCTATGGATGTTTTCCTTGCCAGTGTATCCATCCTAACACACACCAGATGTTTGAGGCAGCCGTTGAAGTGTCTTAATCCCAGGTTTCGGCACTCAGAGTTGTCTTTCTCACGGACAGGTCTCCAGTGGCTTTCTGGGGACTCCACTCCTGCAGCTCCCACAGTCTGCAAGAGAACTTGCAGCAAGGCAGGACAGAATATCTTCTGTTATTTGCTACTTTAAACAAGTCCCTCCTGGGATGGGCTGCTGGGGCTGGCAGCAGAGCTCCGTCTTCAGTCATAGGGGGGAGTGTGAAGCCCAGGAACTACTCAGGTTCAGCCTGTCTCACACGAGCAGTGGTGCTTCCTAGCAGCCTGGTGCATCTGGTAACTGTCCAAGGAATACATGGGTAAAGAGGAAGATACAGGAGCAAACCCAGCTGGATTTATTAAAGAATGGAAATGGCTGCCAGTGGGCTTCTACTGCCTAATTTGTGACTTGCATCCAGTGGTCTGACAACTTGGGGCAATCTGAAGGCAACTGATCTGAGGAGTGCAAGACTCGGATTAGTTGGAGCTCAGTTTATTTGGATTTCTCTTGCTATTGCACAGACATGTAGGCCCAAATGCTTTTGCCAATGTATGTCAGCACCATCCCTCTGCCTGCCATAAAGAAAGCTCTGCCAGTTTGCATCAGCTGGAGGTCTTCGGTTCTTTTGCTTACATGCTCATTTTGAAAACAGATTTTTTTGTTAGGGATTCATTCTGCATAACTAAGGAAGCTTCTCTCCCAGCTCTAGGTATCTGTTGCTTTCTACAGCTGAGTAGACAGTTTGTGCAGTGCCTTTTATCAAGTCCTTGCCAGATAGTTTGGAAAATATGATTTCTTCTGTGCTTGTGCATGCTTGTGCTTTTCTGCTGCAGAAGCAGTTTCCTTTCCAGTGCAAGCTTGCTTTGGAGCCATTAGCATTGACAAACCCTGAACTACTGACAGACCCCAAACAATCACAGCTGCCAGCTACTTGGGAGGGGCACAGTTCTCCCCCAATAAAATTGATGACAATAATAATTTCCTCTTAAAATAAGTGCCTCCTTGCAGTTGTCACATAGCTTCCCATACCAGGAGCTGATAGCACTGTGCCTAAGCTGAGCTGTCTTGAAGGGCAGACTACTGTGATACACAGGGTGTGCACTCCTGCTCTGGTGGGACTTCTTCCTGGGGCTGGCATTTGTCTCTTCTGCTGCTTCTCCATTCCAGCTGCCATCTTCCTGCACACAGCAGTAGCTGCCCTGCTCAGAGCTGCCTGAAAAAGGCTCTCCTTAGCTTTGTTTTGGGCCTCACTTTGGAGCGTTAATGATTATCTTCCTCCTTGATGGAGCCACGTGTCTTCAAGCTTTTTGGATACATGAAGACACTTTTGTGAGCCCCTTCAAAACAGCTCCTGTCTTTTGCCCAGCTTCGCAAGGGAAGCGTGGATGGATATGGGCAAGCTGATATTAGATGCCTTTCCCTGGGACAAGGAGCAACTTGAAGTGAGGGATGCAGGAACTGTCAGATGGTGCTTGGGAGTTCCTTCTTATCCATTTAGTCTCCCCTGACCCCAGCCGGAGTAACAGCCCGGCAGTGTGAAGCGGAGATTAATAGTTGCTAAAACTGCTTGTGTTGCACAACACGGTGCTGCATCAGAGCCTGGAGCCAGCTGCAGATGAGCTAATAAGTTTATATTGGGCAGAAGCTGTATTTTACTTCTTGAAAGCTGTGTGGTCAGCTGAGCAGCACAGCTCGACACAGGGAGCGGAACTCACCTACAAGCCCATCCACAAAATGCGCTGTGTGGCTTTGGGCCGTGCTTAAACATGTCACACAGGTGCCACCTGGTGAAGGAACGTGGTGCCTCTGTTAGCGGTTGTGCACCTTTTATAGCAAACATAGGAGATGTCTGAAGGTGTCTTCAGCTGCCCAGTGCCCATCTAATCCACCTAGTCAAAGCAAAGACCAATCCATTTGTTTTAAACGGACATTCAAAATTCAAATTCATTCAGCAGCTTTCCAAACCTTGGTGAGCAGAGACTCATGACGAAGCAATGTGATGCTATGAAAAGGTCTTTTTTTAGACTTTTCCTACAGTGTCTGCTTGGGGTAGACAACCTCTTGGCAGCAGCTGCCTATATCTTATCCGTCCTGGCTGGAGTCCTTTGTCTTGCTTCTTGGCCTTGTGGTAGACAATCATCCTTAAGAGATGGAGCCTGTCTCCTCTGAGCCAATAGTTCTCCTCTTGTCCTGTAATGACCCTCCTGTGTGGGATGGGAGCATCTTATCTGTGGCCATTGTTTTGTCTTCCTGTCTCTTTCCCAATGGCGTTGTTGATTTAACATAATATATAGATAGCAGTGCACAGCATCAGTAATGACTCTGGCTCGACATGCTGGACCAGCTGCACTCCTCCAGGGCTTGGCTGAGTCACTTGGCCCTGGCCCTGGTCTGGGAAACCCTGATGGTGGCTCACTGCAGTGGCTCAGGTGGTCTCCTGCTGTTTGCACAGCCCGTGGTGTGTGCAAAGTGGGGCTCAGATCTCCTTTAACTATGCTGGGCTGCCCCGTTAATGCTTCTCTCCTCCCCCTCTTTTTTAAATCCATCCTTTGTCCTTGTGTGTATCACCCCAGGAGCAAAACCATCTTTTCTTAAAAGGCTTGTAAGCCTCCCCTCTCACTGATAAATGAAGCAAACTCTTGGGATTTTAGGTTTATGGATGTACCCCTTAAGTTCCCCAGGGAGTGTCCCTTTTCCATTCAGTGTGAGAGGTAGTGGTGGGGTAGAGGAAGAAAGATGCTCCTTCTAGATCAGGCTTCTGATTCCCTCTCTTTTCTGCCTCTTTGGATATCATAAGAAGAAAGCATTGATCCCATGCCAAATATTTCAGACTTAGCATGACACAGTGTTTGTTGGCTGTTTAGACCCACAATTATGCATGTTTTTCATGGTGCTCCTCTGAGCGCGTGGGCCTGGCAACAATGCCGAGCCAAGACAGATCCTGCCTACAGCACCCCCTCCCTGAACACCCCTGGGGTCGTGCATTGGCTTGGGAATATCATGGCCAAGACAGAGGAAGGCTTGCTGGGGAGCATCACTGGGACTGGACTCCTTGCCCTGCAGCCTGAGCTAATTGCAGAGGTGAGGCGCCCTGCCCTCCTGGCAGCACACTCTGGTGCTTGTGAAGAGCTGTTCTGGTGGGAAGGAGACAATGTGCTGCTTTTGGCTGCTAGTCCTGCTGTTTCCTTGGGATTATCTCTTGATTGCCTGTTTTGGTCTCTATATTTGGCTGCCCGAAAGTGAGTGCTGGCAGAGTAAGCTGGACTGAGTTAAGTGGGAATTTGGGGTGAAGGTAAGGTGGGCAAGCCCTAACCCCTCAGGCCAATGTGTAAACCTCACCATCTATGCAGCTGACGTACCAAGGGTGTGCCCTTCTCCCTGAACTGGGGCTCTTGGGGGGCTGGGCAAATGCTGACATCTGCTAGGCTGGTTTCAAAGTGGTGGATACATGTGCCTGGTGAAGAGAGGCTGGTGGGATGCTGGGATGGGGGAGAGGTTTGGGATGGCAGAGGGAAAGATGCAAACCAGAGATGCCCATTTCCTGCCCCCCCCACCTCCTCCATTGTTCTTGGGGGCTGCTGGAGGAGGCACTGGGTCTACAGATGAGATAGGGCTTTTAGTCCTTGCTGAAGGTGTGAGGCTGTCCCTGTGATGAGAACATCTTCTCGGGGTGGGATTCACCACTGACATGCAGACATGGACCTCTGGAAACCATGCTGGCAGGCAGTGGCACTTGTAAAGGACTGGCCCTCGCCAGGAACTGTACTTTGGGGCATATGCTGACAGTGGTTTATATCCCAGCAGTATTGGAGAGAAATGCTGGAGCTGTATTTCCTCACTAGCAGGACTAGAGTATTTTTGTTTCTTTTTTTTTTTTTTTCCCTCTTGACCATGTGTGAGCCTTCAACTGATTTTGCAACTAGTCCTACATAGCAGAATGATTGTGTAATTAACAGGAACTGGTGCAGCCCTATCTCTCTGGGACTCCAGCCCTCCTTCCCACAGTGATGGAGGCAGACCCGCTCTCTCTCCCAGCATCTCACCTTCTCTGCTTTCCCTGCTGCTGGGAAGAGCTTTGGGAAACTCCAGTGCCACACAATGTGCTCCTGGGTGCTCCAGTTCCTGTAGTAGGGTGCAGTTTTGCTGCAGGGATTGATGGTGGTTCTTCTATCTTAAACTGTGCCAAAAAATAACAGATGAATTAATTCTTTGTTTTTCTTCCTGTGTCCACTGTACTCCTACCCGCTTCCCAGTGGGAGCAGGGGGTTTGTTTCTGTGAAAGGATCTGAGCAGCTGTGGGACTGATGCTGACCTTACTGTTCCTGGATACATGGTATGACTCACACTGATGCACGTGGCAGTGAGAGGCAGGAGAGGAGAGGGGACCCGAGGTGCCTCTGCACTCTAAGGCAAGGGTGTGGGATTTCTCCTGCACTGTTCTTCCTCTGTGGGCACATCTTTAGTGCTTTCAATTAGTGGGTTTAAACGTTTCCTGCTCTGCAGAGACGGGGACAGTGACTCTGTCCATGTGTCACTTAGTGCACAGTTCCCTCCCTTCTTGCAAGCTGGGGGTCCTGCTCTGCTCTCCTCTCCCCTTCCTGTGGTCCTGCAAGACCCTGATGATGCTGGAGGAAGGATGAGTTTTCTTGTCATATTAAATACCTTTTTCAAAGATGAAATCCAGGGAGAAGGGCAGGAGACCTTCCCCAGAGGTCAAGTGGCCCTAGCCACCCTGAAAGATTTTTCCAGGTGGTGTTCAGTACCAGGAATTTCTCTTCCTGGGAGCAACACAGAGCTGACCCTGCTGCCTGTTGCAGTTAAGGGACCCCCTCCCTCACTGCTTCACTTCTGGTGTTTCCAAATTATCTTAGCACCTTTGACTAGTAAGAGCTAATGTCATGACCTCTCTCCGCTCCTGCATTTCATCATACAAGCATGGTTTTTGTCAGCCCTGTTCACTGAAAGCCTCATCTCTGAGATGCAGGCATCAGTCCTGGATCTGGGGTGGAAATCTGCCAAGTGCTTTCAAGACGAGGAGCTCATGCTGGCATCCTCCAGTGGATGCCAAACCCAGTGTGGAGCCAAGGCTCTCTTGCTGGGGGAATTAACAGCTTTTCCTTCTGCCTTTTTACATGGAGAATCTCACCTCTGATAGGTAGCAGCATCCTGTTGCCTCCAGTAGGCTCCTGCCTTCTCCTGGTGACAGTGGCTGCATTCCTCCTTGCCCCTCCTCAGCTCCCTGCGGATCATCTGGCATCTCTGCCTGAATGAAGAGTGCTTGCAGTGATTTCATCCAACCCCCAGTTGCTGCTGGCCCATGGTTGTGAGCTACGTCTCTGTCTGCCAGGGCTCCTCCAAGTTGCATCCTTGCCTGGCTCGGACCATGGGAGTCAGTGGCAGGTTTGGACTGATTCTCTCCAAAAAGAAAACCCTGTAGGTGCACACTTCATTTCAACTCTGGCCAACTGTGGCAAAGTCAATAGGAATGTTCACATGCTCAAACCTAATTACTCCTGCAAGCACTTGCAGGGCTTGGACAAGCTCTTTTTTAGCAACAGAGATCTTTTGTGGTGGATCCTCTTGCATCTTCTCACTGAATTTAGAGAGAAAAATATGCAGTGTGATATCATCTGAGCAACCCACAGAGTGAGGCCAGCATCAATGTCTGTGCTTTGTGGCTTTTGTTGTTCATAATCACTTAGGTGATGCTTAGTAAATACCTGCAAGGAAAAAAACCAAGCTGTTTTGAAATGAAGAGACAGTGGAAAGGAGGGCAGGAACTTCCTTTTTTTTTATTGAGATTTCTTGGTGTATTTCACAGGCAACTTCCCCATTTCAGCTTACCAGGCATCAAGAAACATTTCTGCAGAAGTGATTGAAAGGAAACGTGTAAATGAGATGAGAGGGACTCAGAAGCAGAAGGAAGGTGAGGCTCTCAGCAGAATGATAGCTGAGACCATCATAGCTGCTCTCAGTTTGGAGATAGCCAGAGGAATATTCCCACTTACCTTGGGGAACATGGGCAGGCCATGCCATGAGCACCAGCATGCTCAAGTATAAGGCAGGACTGGAACTTGCTAGGTACAAGTCCAGGCACCCGTTGGTTTGGCATGATAGAAGATCTCTTTTCACCCAAAAAGCATACACGGACCAGGAGACACAGGTTAGGGAAAAAGACTTTTGTTTTTTCTTCCCAAGAGTATTCCCATGAGGAGGTAGCATGAAGAACAACCATCTGAATGCATGGCAGATGGGCATTTTGTTTTAGCAGGTGGCAATCTCAGTCCTTCATCAAACACTCATGCACTTCTTTTATCCCCTGAAATACCAATGTTTCATGGAGGCAAGACAGATTTAGCCAGATTTTTTTCCTCTTGCCCAGCTTGATGGCTGGGAAAACTGAGGCACGGGTGAATTGGTGACTCAGGCAGGTGAGGGGGAATGTTTGAGAGCAGAAGCAAGGTGTAGCCTGCTTGCCTGAGGCTGCAGCTCTGTGGCGTCCCCCAAAATCCAGTTGCTATCTCCATCCCAGGAGAACATTTTTCTCTGGTGTAGCATTTCCCAGTGCTAATTAATTTTCGTATTAATCTGACTCTTGGCTCACCTTCGGACGTGTGGGGACTGTTTGGAGGTGAGACCTTCACGCAAGATTTCCACTGTGAATGGAGCGGGAGTGATTTACAGCCCGTCGAGTGCAGGTTGCCAACCTGGATTTCTGCTCCCTAGTTGCTTTGTGTAATCAGAAAAACAGCGGTAAAGGTGGGGAAAAAAAAGAAAAAAAACGNCTCCCAGAGATTCTCCCGTGACACTTCCACGAGGCAGAGAGGGAGGAGGAGGAGGAGGAGGTAGAGGTGGAGGAGACAAGCCGGGGGTGTGGAGCAGGGGGGGCTAGCAGAAACAAAAGGAAACCAGCTGCAGAACTTCCTGAAGGCGGAGAGGGGGCCGCGGGAGCGCGCAGTGCCGGGCGGCTGCCTGCGGCGCTGGGGAGGGGGCGGCAGCGGGACCCTGCCCGCCGCGGCTCGGCCACCATGACCAGCGCGATCCTGAGGAGGAACTCCAGCAAGCAGGGCCTGCAGAACCTCATCAGGTGAGCGCCCACCTGCCCGCGGGGATCCGCTCCCGGCTCTGGATGTGCCCGCGCCGAGGGGCGCGCTGGGGGACGCCGCGGGGGAAAGGGAGTCTGTGTTTCAGACCAACCATCTTCGTGTCCCTTGAAATCGGCTGCGCTTCGTCCTTACCCCGGTTTTCCAGCAGACCCGATGCATTGGAGGGAAGGATAATAGATATCCCTCCTTCTCCTCCCCAAAAGCTGTATGAGAAAAGCAGATTTGAACTTACTGATGGCTTTTCCAGGAGCTCCCAACTGAAATAACTGAGCACAACTGTACTGTGACACTCACCTGAGCCGCTGGTTTCCCCTCTCCCTGCAAGGAGAGGCTCAGTACGTGGCTTTTTGTGTCTCCTGAGTGCTGAACGCTTCTGCTTAGAAAAAGGATTTTTCTTTTTTCCCCGCAGGAGCGGTACGTTGTGCACGCTGTGATGTGCGTTTTTAATTCAGAGATCAGTAAAGGGCCGGATCCTCCCAGGGCTGCAAGCTGACACTGCTCTTTTTTTTTCGATTTAATTGATCACAATAATGCTTTGAACCTTTCTCTCAGAGTATAATTGCCAGGGCAGGGAGGTGGATGGCTCAGTTGGGCTTATTCCCGTTTGTCAGCCGGCACTGAGCCGGGGAGGACGGCTACATTGTCTGCTGGCTTTGGGATTCCCTGCCATGCGGTCACTGTGCTCTTCCCTGGGGGCTGGAATTGCTGCCTCCCTCCATGGGTCTCTGGGATCCCTTTCTGGATGTTGGTGGCGTGCCATGCTGATGGCTCTGACTGGGCTGAAGAGAAGAGCTTCTCACCTCTTCATATTTAATTGGGCAGCTGGATGGGTGAGAGGTGGAATTAGGGAGTGCTGGACTCACATTCTTCATCTTGGGTGCCTCTTGGCTCCCTTGCGCTCACTGTGTCTGCTGGTTTCCAGCTGAGAGGTGGAGGATGTCATGGTGGAGTTTATTTCACCAGGCATTTTCCAGTCAATTTGGGGTCTCCTTGATTGATAATGCAGCCTCTCAACCTCATCTCTCAGATAAATTTCTTGCCTTGCAAGGGAAATAGGCGCCTGCAGCCCATCCAGTCCCTGCCACTCTCTCCCCTTCTGGACCCAGGGAAGTTGGCAGAAAAGCTCCCACTGGTTGCACAGGCCCCTGGGGTGGGAAGTGGGCAGGAGAAGCTGACTCCTCTCTGTTCATCTTTTGTTTGGCCTGTTGGACCCATTCCCTGGTCTCAGCCCAGGGGCTCTGGGATCTCAGTCACACATCCCTGTTTCAGAACAGGGCTTTGTGAGGGGCTCGCGAGGGGTCGGGAAACCTCTGTGGGTGTGCAGAAAGCAGGGATGAGCTCGGTTTTGGAGCCAGCTGGTACTGAGGAGGGCCAGCCAAATGAACTGGGGTGGGAATTGCCTGCTTACAGCTGGGTGGCAATTTGTTTTGCAGGGTGACAGATGGGGGGGAACAGGGGGAAGCACATGTGCTTCATACACAGAAAAGGAGTGTCCAAAGAACTGTCCTCATCACAGCCTAAACCAGGGGTGTTTTCCTGTCCTGAATGGCATCTCCAAGTTCCTCCTGCTGTGGATAAGGGACTTTTGGTGTCCCAGAGACTCACAGGGGCTTTTTGACAAGGTGACATTTTTCCTGAGTGGGGTTATTACACTTGATCTGATTGAGGTTTAGCTTTGTGGCTGTGCTTTGCAGTCCTGCTTACAGATGAGGAATGGAGTGGGGTGTGAGGGATTTCAACAGTATACACACAAAAAGCCTCACTCATGCTCATAGGATTGAACAGCAGAACAGGCGGGATATGTTCCATACACACCAGAGCCTATTTTGCAGCTATATTTTTCTCCTGGAGCAGTTTCTCCCAGAGATCCTGAGATTGGCTGTGGGGCTGGCTCTGCAAGCCCTGCCACCTCGGCTGCAGGAAGGAGCTTCCTTAGTGTATGGCTTGAGGCTCCTGGCTCGAAGATACGTTGCTGTCAAGATTGCTGTGCTCTGCTTTTATCTGTCCCAAGGTGACTGCAACAGAGTGGTTACACTGTGTAGGTCCTGGGCTGTTGTGGTGTGTCTGAGTGCTTTGGAGACCTGGAGCAGACAAGTGAAAACAGCTGCTCAGAGCCATATTCACGAGCCCTGGGATATAAGTGTGGTGTCAGGATTTACCTGGCTGCTCCAGCTGCAGGGCATCAGCAGGGATAACCAGGGAGTTACTTTCTCTGAGCATTGCTCAGCTACAGGAGCTGCTTGCCAGCTATCCAACAGCTGGGTCAAAGGTTCCTAAACTGAAACCAGTGTAAGTATTGTGGATTTTGGGTTGAAGAGCTGAGTCCCAATGCTTTAAGCATCCTGCCTTGTGCTTGATACAAAACCGCATCATTTCAGACAAAGGGGCCCATGGGTGAAGCATCACCCGAACATCAGTCCCAGGAGTCAGATTTACATGAAATGGCTTTTCCACTGACTGCTGACAAGCTTAGTCCACACCATGGGGTGGTTTGGTGTGATTGGGAGCATTTGGACATGTTGGAGACACCCGGAGGCCTAAGCACTGAGCCACCACTCTGGGAAACATCTTTCACCTCTGCCCATCCAGGAGGTGAACTGGAAAAGTTAGCCTTCCTTCTTCCTCACTGGCTTTGCAGAAGGTGCAGGCAGGGACGTTCCATTTACATCTGAAAAGTTGGAGGCTGAAAAGAGACCAGGGTTAGGCCTTGCAACTGCAGAGCGCAAGTGGCTGAGTAATTACCTGGGAAAGGTATGAGAAGAATGGACAACTGCAGGACTTTCTACCTTCCCTGCTTTGCCCCGTGTGCCCAGGCACTCCCCTTGTCCAGCATAGTTTCTCTATCAGGATATCACTGGGGAAATATTTCTCCCTTGGTAGCACGTTTACAGCAATGATCCCTCACACGCCCACAAGACTTTGTATTTTTTTAAAGTCCTCTCCAAACATGAGCAGCTTTATCTTGTTATCACGATCTCTTTCTCCTTATCCTTCTAATGAATTCCTATAAATAAGATAGGGATCCAGCACCTGTCATGTCGATTCATTCAGTTCATTATCTGCTCCTGCTGGAATTTTACTCTCCCTCTATTTATCGAACCTCAAGTGTTTCACAAAAGAATATGGCTGTTTAATTAACCTACAAATCAGCCTCTCTGTGAAGCAGCTGTGCTGCTCGTTGGATCACTGGGCCTCTTGGTTGACACTGCTCCCACTGAGTGCTGTGGTGGCTGGCTGTGGTTGTGTCCCCATCGCTGGGCTGTGGGTGCCTGGCTGTGGGCTGAAGTGTGTGGGCGTATGTGGATGTTGGGATGTGAGTTGGAAGCACTGCCGCTCTTGTCTTGGCTGGTTTGGTTTTTATCCAGCACGTCGGTGAATCTGGGGTGCCATTAGGAAGCGAGCTGTGATTTGTTCTTGGGGAAAAAGCACAGTGTTCTTACACGCTACAACACCCCGTTGCTTCCCAGCACAACAGGGACCTGGTCCAGAACAGGGGCTCCAGAGCATGGCTGCTGCACAAGCAACAAATAAACCACTGTCTCTAATTGTATGTCTTTGCAATGCCACGGAGTCTGAAGTGCAGATAATGCTGTGGGAAAAGGGGGCTGAATCTTGAAGATGAAAAAGCTCAGGGGAAGAAAACAAGTCAGAAAATTTGATCACGGGATAGAACTAATTATTTACTCTGTAGGATGGGATTTTTGCTTTGTTATCTTCTGTGGAGCCATTAACATGGGAAGCCAAAATGCGAGATCTCAAATGAATCTTGCATGCCTCTGTGTTTTGGCCGGCTATATGTGATGAGATGCTTGCCACCTCCAGCTGATGCCAGCTCTCATGTCCTGGCACCCATGAGGCAGCTGCAGGTCCCCTTCTTTCTCCCTACAGCATGTTCAAGCAATGCTCTTGGTGGTGTTTAGAGTTCCTCAGCAGCAGGGGTAGCTTTAAAATTCCCTGAACTCCTTGAATTTTGGTGCGCGTCAAGAGAGTTCGATCAGGATACGGAGGCTCTGCCCAGCTCTGCATGATGCCTTCCTTTCTGCCTGCATTCGATGTTTCCCAAAGCTTGCCAGGATGTGTCTCAGCAGGGAAGATGCTACTCCAGTATTTCTGTCCTGACCTCCTGAGTGCTGAGCTGGGAACAAGGAGCTTGAAGCACTTGGGGGAGCTGGATGGCGCTTTGAAGGGGAAGAACGTTTTCTGTGGGGTGGGGGAGTGTGAGGTTGATGCCAGGACGTGGTCTGGGTGCAGTTTGTTGCCTGGGAGATGGCTATTGCAGCACCACTTTGCTTCAACTCCCTGGCTCCTAGATAGGTGTAGGGAGCAAGGAATTCTTGCTGTGAAGAAGTGGGGCAGCTCTTTAGGGGGAGAATCTGAAATGTGTAGGAATGAGCTGGTAGCAGAGCTGCTGCATGGGAAGAGGGGGGAGGGATACCTGCGTGAGGAGCAGAGGACAGGGCCTTCATCAGTGTGATTCATGCTTTGCAATGCTGCCTCAATGTGTCATGAGTAGCCTGTGGTGCTCCTCTTCTTAAATCTTCCCTATTTTGATGTTTTTATTAGTGGCCTTCGTTTTTTTAAATCCCTCTGTGTCCCATCGCTGTGGCCAGGGCAGAACTGATGGGCACCTTTTCAGACCTCACAAAAGGAGGGTGGATGGGAAGGGAGACATGAGCAGAGGCTGTTGGCAGGGAGGGGCATGCAGGAGAGCCCTTCGGGCCAGACTGATGGCATGCCTGGGGGATTTTCCACGTCCCAGGGTGGCTTCCATGGTGCCAGCTGCTTGCAGAGTGATGCTACTGTATTTTGCAAGCCAGGAGGAACCTGGGGATTTGCAGCCCAGCTGAGCTGTGGGGCAGGGTGAGGGTAAGGGCTAAGCCAGTGTGTGGTGGGTAAATCCCTTTCCTGGGTGCCTTATGGGGTGCCCACCCTCAGCTTTCTCTCCAGGGATAACAGCTCATCCTTTCTCTCCAGTTGAAGCAGCTCATCTGTCCCCTCTGAGTACTCCATGGATCCATTCCCAGATATTTCCAGCCCTGGGGTTTGTTTTGTCAGAACTCCACCTACCACTGACCTTTCCCAGAAACCAGCGCATGGATTTTGTTTGCCTTTAGCCTGGCCTGGCTCACAATTTTACCTGCTCTCAAGCAATTGGATGTTCAGGGCCTGAACTTTGAGTCCATAGAAATTTTGGGAAGCTGTAGTGAGCCTTTGAGCCCCTCAGAGCTGCAAACACAGGTTATCGGCATCCTCTGATGGTGTGGAGAAGGACCACCATGCGCATCTGGGCGTGGCTCAGCTAGAAAGGGCACTGGATGGAGAAGCTGAGACCTGAGACTTTGCAGCTGGGATGGTGTCTAAAAACTAATTCTCAGCTTCCAGATTTTTTTTTTTCTCCTTCTCCCTCCATTTCTAACTCTTTTGATGGAGCATCAAACAGGTATGAAATAGTAGCAGCACCATCCTTCAGCTCAGTGGTGGGCCTCTGTCCCACAGCTAGCAGCTTGTGTGCCGGGCCCTCGAACACAGGGTTTTGGGATCAGTATCTTGGGGCAAAGACTCCTTTTCCTGATGAAGACACTCTGCCCTAGCGCAGCAGGGACCAAGGGCTCGCTGCTGGCTCTGGTTGCTGCTGCAGCACAGCTCCCAGTGCTGGCCATGGGGAGCCCCAGCGCTCCCAGGGAGTGGAGCAGTGCGTTCTCACGGCCTCCCCCTGCCTCCCGCCAGGGCTCGCACAGCTAACTCCCTGCTGATGCTGCTGAGGTGAGCGCCAAGCCAGCTGTGCTGTAAAAAGCACCACGCTGATGCAAATCTTGCTCTTAATCCTAGCTTGATTCAGGGGTGAGGCAATTGCTCACCTTTCTAGCCTCAGACTTGTTTTCCAGCGTGAGCATATCAAGAAGGATGCTGGCTGACTGTAGCCAAGGCAGGGAGGCTGTGGAGGCTTACTTCCATCTGAAAGAGGAGAAAAATAAAACACAAAAGCTGGGTAAGGCAGTCTGTGTCTCTTTGACGTGTCTATTTTCTCCTCTGACATGCTTCTCCCTTGCAAAAACAGAACCCAGACTTCCTGCCCTTTAGAAAAAACCCTCTGATTCCTTGAACATTAGGGCTGAGGTGGAGAGACCGTGAGAAAGAGCCATGGTTCGAGGTCGTACACAGCACTGATTTCTCACACCTACTGACTGCAGTGGAGTGCTGGGAGAGCTCGGGCTCCAGCCCTTTCCTCCCCCCTGCCAAATTCCTGACCGGTGATGTTAATACGTTATTGCACCAGCCTATCTGTGTGCTAAGGACCCACGGTCCTGAGGGTGCAATTCATCATCTTGGAAGAGGTTCGTTTGGATTCCGCCTGCCATGATTAAAATCAATAATAATAATAAAAAGAAACAGTTGTTCCCACTGGTTGCCTCATGCCTCTCTGCGTGGTTGTGCATCACCTGTGGCGTCCGGAAGCATGAAGCATTCCTTACTGGAGCCTCTGTCCTGTGAGTGACAGGAGGGGACGCATGAAGCTCATGATGAAGGACCAGTCCTGCCTGCATCCCTCCTCCAGGGTCTGCTCCTGCCATTTGCCACCAGCTTTCTCAAGTGTGTCTTGTTTTGTTTGTGGAAGCAATAAATTACCATCTTGGGGCTTTCCCTGCCTGTCATGCCACAGTGACAGGTCAATCTTTGCAGGGGATTTAATGAAGGCTAAGCTAGACAGAGTTTTATATGTGGCCCATGTGATGCATGGCTGCACATCTGCACATCCTTCTCTGGGCAGAAACGGGACGTGGTTTTGCAGAGGAAATCCAGGATCTGTTTAAAAAATGAAGAGTTGCTTTTATTTTTAAAAGGGAGATAAGTCTCTGCCATGCTGAATGAGGTGTTCCTTCTGTTTCTGCTTGATCAAAGTTTGGGCTGTATGATATTCTGTTCAGATGCCTTGGTGTGTCCTTATCACCCCATACGTGCTGCCTTTCCACACCCCCAGTTCCAGCAGGAGGAGGGGACGGGCTCTGTGGCCACTCCTGGGTGTGAAGCAGCTCTGTCCTGCTGTTTGCATCCTGAAGGTGACCCGTGATTTATAGGAGGAACAGGGAGATGTGGCTGAGACTGCACAGCTACGTGTGGGGTGGGGAAGCTTGGTATGAGAAAAAGGCTGAGGGTGAAGCACTCAGATGCGTTTTTTCCTCTCCCCCTGCCCCCCTTCTTGTTCAAACTCTGTAGCCTGGACTCTGAATGCAGCTGAGGAATTACATGAATGTATGGGAGGGAGAGGCTTGTGGAGTATCTCTGGCTGCCTTTGGCTGACATGCTGCTGTTTCAGAGCTAGAATAACTCTCCTGAGGCGAGGCTGAAATAAACTTCAGGCTGTGACATAATAATTCTTGGTTTTATTTCTTTTCCCAGTCTCCCTGTATTGTACAGCTATCCACACCCCCTTCCTTGTTCAGTGGGATGACCCAGCTGTAATCTTTGCTGTCCAGCCACGTTACTCCCAAGCCATGGAAACCCATGACTTCTGTGGTGGCCTGACACCAGTGGTCCTGAATGACATGCGTGGAGGCATTATCTGCGTATTTCAGCATACTTGACTCAGTCACACAGAGCCATTATATGCTACTAATAAATGATTAATTTTTTGGCAGAAGGTCAAGTGGGTGAGGGACTTGTAGCCTTCTGAGGGTGTCCTCTTCCCTTTCGTGTGACAGGGTGAGCTGCACGTCTCCTGCCAGCAGTCAGAGCCCTTTATAAATGTGTGATAAATGCAATACGAAATAAAGCCTGGCAGCTCTGCTCAGCAGCAGATGAACTTGTTGACAATCCTAGGCCATATTCTGCACTGGTGTTCTATCTGGTGCCGTGACAGGGTGGTGCAGCCTGTAGTGGATTGCATGGAAAGAAAGGGAAGGTCCCTTGCATGGATTTGTGGCATCTCCCTTTCCCTAAACCTCAACAGAGTAGCAATGGGATGGCTGATGGGGGAGGCAGGGCTGCCCTTCCCAGTTCTTCTCTAATTCGTGCAGCCCCATGGCTTCCAGGGGATATTTCCAGCTGTGGTGGACACTGGGTTTTTCATAGGTGATGGGGCAATGTATCTTCTGGGGTTGCACATGGCTCCTCCTAAATCCTGTTCCTAAAATCTTTTTCCTCTTGTACCCTGGCTTTGCAGGGGCAACCTACCCAACAGAGGCAGCAACCAAGGCCACCACACTCCTGGCCGGATACCCTGGTGAGCTCAGGAGACAGGAATGTCCAGTGTGCTGGTAGAGGGTTCCTGAGTTTTTCTGGCGCAGGTCTGCAAAGCCCAAAGCCTCTGGGAGGCATTTGATTTTCCTTACTGGAATAAGCTTTAGTGCTGAAGGTTGGGTTTGGGCCAGCAAAGCTTCCTTTGAGCCATCAACCATGCAAAAGACTCCTCGAGTCTGCAGAGTTTCCCTTAAACACAGCTCATCTGGTGCCAGAAATTTCCCTTGCCTGAATATTAAAATCTCCTCAAGTGCCGCTGAGGAATTGCCCAAAGGAAACGTGACCTTCCCAGCCATGCTGGCTTGTCTGCAGCGGGCGTTTGTGGCCATGTGGAACAGGGCAGCCAGAGTGTGGTTGCCTGTGTTGCTGTGCTGCAGGAAGAGGTGTTTTGTAGTGCAAACAGAAATAAAACCCCACCCTTGGCTGGGGGTCTGGAGGGAGGTGAGGTCAAGAGCTGGATCTGAAACAGGCACGTGGTCCCGGTCAGAGCAGAAGTCCAAGCATCCCAAACGCTTGGCGGACAGTGTTTCTGTGGGCACAGCTGAACCAAGGTGCTTTCAGCTCATCCTTACACCTGCAGGGTGTCCTCAGGAAGAGAGAAGCCTCTTCCACAAAGTGTGTTTGGCTCAACCAAGATCTCCAAAAGCTGTTGGCAGAGATGTTGGGATTGCGTAAGAGAAATGACCCAGCCCTGTGATGAGCTCTTGCTGGAGCAAGTCTTGCCACAGCTCTGGGCTGCTGGGGCCACTGAGGTCTCTCTACCTTTTCTCCTCCCTTCTCCAGTCTTGCTAAAGTTTGTGTAGGGGGGTGAATTTCCTTTCACACGGTATGAAAATCCCTCTGTAGAGGGATTTTATAAAGGCAAGTGGCTGGATGCAGAAGAGTAGCATGCTGTAGCTTATCTTGCAACTCCTTGAGCTTCAGGTCTTGCTTTCCATTTCCCTGTCCTGTGATGGGTGAAATAAAGTTGAGAACTCTTGGTCCCACAGGCAGCTATGAGTCTGCTTCTTCCCCAAACCTCCCCAGCCTGGGACCAGCCTGGGACAGTGCTGGCTGGAAGTGAAGAAATGTGGGATCAGCCTGATCCTGAAGCACTGGGTAATTATTTCTAGAATTGGGAAAGATGGTTGTGAAATAGCACTGTGGGCTGAGCATGTGGAATTACTGAATGTGGTTGTGAACAATTAGAGCAAATGGGAGACCATGGCCCCGTTTTAGTAAATGGAACCATTTTGAAATTAAATCTTTCCACCTTTTTGCTTTGAAAGGCAATTTAACAGTTGACCCCCTGCTCACACTTGTGCTTGTCCAAATTGAAATGGCACATTTTGTCTGGGGTCCAACGAACCCCTGTAGCTGACCCAAACACAAGGACTTTGGCAAGGCTTAGTTTCTCATTTGCTTGTGTGTTTTGCTTCATTTTGTTTTGTTTGTTTTTCACTAAAGACAAATATTTGTGCCGCTAGGTCAGTCAAAAGGTAATCATCATTTTTCCTCTGCTTGTCAGCGTGATTACTGAACCCCAACGCATCACTTATTAAACCTCGCTCCCCTACCAGCCTGTTTGAGCATGACAGAGAGCTCAGAATCCGAAAATAAACTGGGTTTAGGTGTTTGCTGGAGGGTGCTGGTATTTTTGAATCTGTGGGGGCTTTATCTGCAGCCCTTATTGCTGAGCAGAGGCATGGTATCCCCAGCATTGCAGCCCCCCCAGGATGCTCAGAGTGTCTGAGACACATCCCAGCACAGCAGCAGGCAACCTGGAAGCTGGAATTGCTCTGTGGCAGAGCTGGAATTGCTCTGTGGCAAAGCTGGATTGCTCTGTGGCAAAAGGAGCTGGGAAAGTTATTTCTCTGCTTTTGCAGAAAAATCCTTCTCCCCAAAACGGTTGCCCCCGGCTCTGTCCTCAGCCTGTTCGAAGGATGCAGGGACAGAATAGCGAGCCGGTGAGGTCATGGGGAGAGAGTTAGTCACATCCAACTGGGAAAGGGAGAGGGCTGCCAACCAGTGTTGCTCTCACAGTGTGGAAAGCTCATGTGGTTCAGAGGGGACCCCCTCCGCCTCCAGGCTCCCTAGAGCACCCTGGCCAAGCTGGGGGTGTTGGTGCAGCACCACCTCTGCAGCAGCTTCCTAAGGAACTGGAGGAGGAGGTGAAAGATTTTAATGGAAATCTAACTTGTTCTGGCATAAATGTGGACTTTGATTCTTGTAACTGGGGCGATATGGGCGAGAGGGGGTTAAGAGCCTTTCTGAATCGGAGACTATCTGGAGCTGTCGCACAAGGGAGGGAGATCATGGTAGAGTTTAATGAATGACTTCATTTATATATTAAAAAAAAAAAAAAAACAACAACATGGTGGCTTCCTGCCAGGTCCACAGACAAGGGTTTCTATGGGAACCTGAGGAAAAATAATAAATAGGAGTGTGGGATGAGTAGGGAAGGGAGGAGGGGAGCCCAGGCTCTGGTCTGGATCTGCTTTGTTCCTCATGGAGACCAAGGTGGCAAGGGGCGATGAGGAGGTAAAAAGGGACAGAGCTGAATTTGGTGCTTGCAGAAAGACCCCACCCAAAATAAGGCAGGCAGTAACTACACAGCAGTGGAGCATTCTCTTGGGCTTGTCCTGGGGTCTGCTTTGTTCCCTGCTCCTCCGTGGGCATGGCAGGGATGGGCGACCTTTCCTCACTGGACTCACAACGTGGCTTTGCTGCCTTGGGGCAGGTTCAGGAGGGCAGTGATTTGGGCTCATCCCCAGCTTCCTGACAGTGTGGTGATGGGAGTACTGTGCAAAGGGATGCCACTGGGGCTAAACTCAACAATCCTGCTGGCACTGCAGAGTAAAATAGGCTCTGAGTGAGTCTTCCCTGGAAAGGCTAACAGGGTTCACAGTGTAATTAGAAAGGCTACATTTTTCATCAGTTAATCACAATGGACTTTTTTTTTTCTCCCCATTGCTGGGAGAGGGAGGTATCTGTCCTGAACCTCAAAAGAAAACAGCTTTTTGGTGAGACCCATGATGAAGTGAGACCCTCTGATGTGGTTCATAGTCCAGACTGTGGGCAAAGCCGGGCAGGCTGGCAGAGTGGTACTCCTGGGGCCAGCTGAAACCTGCCCCATGTTCACTCTTAACTGGGCCAAAACAAGTCTCAACTAAGGCATTTCTGTTTGGGTTTTCCCCCCATTATCCTTTCCACAGGCTCTTTGTTCCAGTGTGAGCGATGCTGCACTGTATCTCCCATTGTGCAGGTTCATCCTAGGAGCACTGCAGTCCTCAGGGTGTGCCTGAGGGGAGGAGGTGCAGGTTGGGCTGGATCCTGCTCCTGGTGGGAGATTGACTTCCCAGCTCCCATGTGTGTGCCTTCCTGAAAGACATTTCTGTAAATACGCTTGAGAATGCCAGGGGATTTGGCATTCTGGGTACTGAAAGTCAGACCTGCCCAGCTCCAGCTGCCATCACAGGCCCTTTGGGTGAGTGGTGGCCACCCCATGGCATGTCCCTTTCTGCCTGAATCTCAGCTGGTGCCACTGGTGGAGCAGGAGCTGATCCCACGTGGGGAGCTGTCGTTATCACCAGAGAAGGAATGCGGCATCCACCTTATCACTTCCTTGGGGATGCAAGAGGCTGTTCTGCTGAAAGAGGCATGATTATCCAGTAGTTGAGGTGTCTGAGAGAAGCCAGGGCAGGTTTCTCTTCTCTGCAGGGGTGGAAGGAAGCCAGGCAGGGCAGAGCAGGACATAGGTGCTGCCCTCTGCCACTGTTTCCTTGGCTCCTGATCAGGCAGGAGTGGCTCAGCTGCCTAAGGAAACTCACCCCCAGGGTACAGACCCTGCCGTCTGTGGGCCAAGGCTTGAGATGAAGCTGTTGGATATCTTGCAGTACTGCAAGGCTCTTTACAAACCCTTCAGATGTCTTGCAGCACTTCAGGGCCACTTACAAACCCTTCCTGGGGTGCAAAGCTGTTTTTGCAGGGAATGCAGCTTTCCAGCGGGCTTCAGCCCACAGGAACATGGCTGGTCTGGGAGGAAGGGGATGTGTACCATGTCTTCTCTAGGGACTTGCAGGGTCTCCTGCACCCCTCTTCCAGTCCCTATGTCCCACCTTATCCTTGCCTGTTGGTCAGTCCCACTGCAGAGATGTGCTGATGGAGGCGAGGATGCTGCTTTGAGGATCACCTCTCACGGTGGGAGCACTCCTCTGCAGAAGGCTCCTGCTTGCCGGGAGGAGCCCGGACACCTCAGAGCATTGTTACCAGGTTTCACAGGACTGCCTGATGGCGTTAAAGATGGTTTTTCCCTCTGGCTTGGCAGGCTGACAGCGCAGTGGAGCGTGGAAGATGAGGAGGAGGCGGCGAGAGAGCGGCGGCGGCGGGAGCGGGAGAAGCAGCTGCGGTCCCAGGCAGAAGAGGGCTTGAATGGCACCGTCTCCGGCTCGGAGAGCGCGGCTCTGGCACAGGAGAACCAGTAAGAGATACCCGGCGATAAATCCTTCAGCAACACACCTTCTCCTTGCAGCAAACCCCTCCTGTGGCCACTGAGTGTGTGTCACTGTTGTTTGGGGTAGTTTGGGGAAGATGGGCAAGTTCTCTGACAGGTTTGGGCTGGGGGATTTAGCGCACACTAGCAAATAGTTTGGGCAGAAAGCCCCAGAAGTCCTGTTTGATCTTCTTCTTGGCTGCAGGCTGGGGGTTTTACTGCCCTGAGAGTTTACACTGGGACAGCTCGGGGCAGGCTGGGCTCTGGCAGCGAGTCCCCATTGCCAGTGATTTCAGTGCCTGGTTAAATTTCAACTTGGGAGTCATCCTACACCGAAAATAATGGAGTTTCCTGATACATGCAAAGACAGACATGTGCCTGAGGATGTGATGCACAGCCTCAGGCAGATCATGGTGCAAGCAATCACCTCTCCTGGCTGGGCTTCCCTCTCCTGTTGGAGGATGCTGCCCTGGCACTGGGAGGCATGAAGCAGCCCCTGAGCTGGTGCAGTTCAGGATTCCAAGGGTTAAAATTAACTTTGTGCTTTAATGGGGCAGATCCTAAATGGAAATAGCTCAGGAGGCATTTATGGAGATGCTGAGCTATCTGCTGTCAAAGAGGAAACACCTGGACGTCTCCAGCATCCCACGCCACATCCTACTGCAGCCTCCCCATGTCCATGGTTCAGCAGCCCAGATGCTGTGCAGCGCTGGGGCTAGCACAAAAAATAGTCTGCACTCTGAGTTGGCCAAATTCTGGTCTCAAAGACCTCAGTCTTACCACTAGTTATGTGTTCAATCTAAATCTATTGAGCACAATGGAAAAGTGGTGGCAGGATTTGGGGTTATAGTCAGAGAGAAGCAACATCTTTATTTTACTAAAAGATAGTAAAAGTAAAAGATAGCAACAAGTTATTTATCAAAACCTATTCTTTTACCATTAAAAGATCTTTTTTTTTGAGATACAGCCAAAATTATACAGGACATTTTTTTAATATAAAATCATTGCAAAACACCTTCACAATCTTTTGTGGAAATACACACGGTGATATTCTGCAGACAAAACCACTGCAGTCTGCTCTAAAAGCAAATAGAAAGTCTGGAAAGTAATAATAATCATTAGCTTTTCCAAACCCCTCTTCACGTGAGGGCTAGGAAATAATTTGAAAAGGTCTTCAAAACAGCAGATGAGATCTCTGGTCTCTGCTTTGCTGGGAGGTGCTGTGAGCAGCCTCAGGCCCAGAGCAGTGTGCAGCAGCCCCAGTAACCCAGCTCTCAGGCTCCAGTCCTGTTGGCATGGGCACAGCCACACTGGTGATCCCACAGAACCATTGGCATTGCCCAAATTTAACTTCAGAGGGCAATGACAAGGACAGCTCTCAAAATGATGGGTTTTGGTCCCTGCTCCGTGATGCCTAAGCTTGCTAGGCCAGCCTCAGCCAGAAGGATGTTTCTTCTTCTCTGGCCATCCCTGGTTTAGTTTACAGCTGCTGACAGCCACCTGGGCTTGCTCATGCAGCCAGGGTCAGCCCTGGCTATTAATCTCCTGAAAAGCTTCATTCTCTCTTGTGTAAATACTACCTCCTCCTTCCTGTGGCTCTTCCCACGCCAGGACTGATCCTATCCATGTCGCTCCCCTTAGTTCAAACCCACCCTTGCACTTCCTTGCTCCAAAGGGACAGAGTGAACCTCCTGTTCTCCCTTAACCCCTCTGAAGAAAACCAGAAGGAGTCGGGAGAAGAGAGGGTTTGCAGGAAAAAGAGGAATGTGCTTGGGAACCAGAGGGATGGACATCAGCTGAAGTGGTGATGATGGGGCTGTGCTGGCTTCATGCTTCTCCTGGGGTTGTGTTTGCAGAGGGACACAGGGAAGCAGCCAGTTTTCCAACAGAACTCAGCCAGTCTCCCTTGCTCCCTGGGAGCTTTTCAGTTAGCCTCAGCACACATTAGTGACCAGGACCACAGATACTGGAATGATTTTGCCACGGCCATCTCCAACAGTGCAGCTCCCCCAAAGAAGGATAAATAGAATAACTGGAAGGAGAGAAGGACTTTGTCAGGCTGTGGCTCTTTCAGGCCAGGTTTTGGCCTTTTTGCTTGCTTCTCATGCTTATTTTCCTTCTTGCTGTGTTTCAGCTATGACTTCAAGCCATCTGGGACTTCGGAGCTGGAGGAAGATGAGGGGTTCAGTGACTGGTCCCAGAAGCTCGAGCAGCGCAAGCAGAGGTGGGTAGGACACAGATGAACCGAGGGGAAGGGTACCCACGTCCCCAGCAAAAGGACTGTCCCTGAGGGAGGGAGGGGTGACCAAATCAGGTCAAGTCTAGCACATGGAGGATTGAGGTCAGAGGCTGGAGCATGAGGCCCTGCACCAGTGGGACAGATGCTCTCCGCCTGCCATTTGGGCTAGCAGGCAGGAATGGCCCAGGGATGGCCCCAAGCTTTGGGGATGTTTGGATTGAACTTTGTGCTCCGAGCAATGGCAGCCTGCCAGGACGCCTGGGTTTGGAGGAGTGACAACAGCAGATTTAAGCCACCTGAGCTGCTGCAGGGGCTGAAGCGGTCTCTAACATAATCCAGGCCAGCCTAAAAAGCTGTTCTAAGTTATTGCTGCTTCCTGGCTCATGTCAGCATAGTGGGTGTTACGGCCCCAGCCCACCTTGTGCCTGACTCCTCTTTGAGCAGGGAAAAGCAGGCAGCAAAGAGCCCTGAGAGGTGCTTGTGTGCCAGCTGTTTAGTCCCCATCTCCCATCACTCCTCCCTTACTGAACTAAACCAAACTCCTGCCTTAACCACTTCCCTTGGACACCATCTACCTGCACATGAACTCTGTGACTCAGCTCCCATGGCAGCTGGATTTTGTAGGGAATTTTTGGCATAGCCTCTTCTTTACCCTGAAGAGTTCTTTGCACAGAGAGATGGTGGATGCCCCTTCCCTGGAAGCATTCAAGGTCAGGTTGGGCAGGGCTCTGAGAAACCTGATCTAATTGAAAAGGTCCCTGCTTATTTCAGAGGAATTGGACTAGATGACCTTTAAAGGTCCTTTCCAACCCAAACTATTCTACAACTGAAAAAATGCTTAAGACTAATATTTACTGCTAAATAAATAAAAAGAGCTCAAAGTTTTGTTACTTTTTTCCAAGTGTTGTGGCTAAACCACGCTGCAAGCTGCACCTTTGCAGCCCTGACCCCATAAGCACTGCCTAAGCACCTCCAAGGACCAGCATAATATGATTATAACATCTGTGGGAGCAATTAGAAATGATCTACTTTGAAATGATCTACTTTGCAGTTTGCTGCCTCTTTTTCCAGCCCCCTTTGCAAAGAACCTTTCTGGAAAGAAAGGCTACTGCTATTCCCTCCTTGGCCTTCAAAAGAGAATTAGTTGGAATTAACATTACCCTCTCCAGGTATTTCTCCCTGAGTTTTTATGTGCTGGTTGTCTTTATCCTGTAGCAGGAGGGGAAGGTGCTGAGCAGGGTAGGTGTTCATGGCAGGTGAAGCCCATTAGTGAGAGGTGGTGCTTTAAAAGAAGGAGCTGTAGCTGAAGGGCTGCTTGTCTAGAGGCTGGTTGGGAGAGGCAGCTGAAGGGGCTCATGCTCCGGGGGCTTGCTGGGGGCAGGCTTTTTGCAAAGGCTGGGCTTGCTAAATAGCAGGGTCCTTTCAGCAGTGTTGCTCTTGGGGATCTGCTTCATTTAAAGGACGAGCTTGGGGTGTGGTGTGAGCACAGGTAGGACGTGTGTCTGCCTGTGATGCCCCATGTTGTGGTCAGGATTTCCCAACTCCACTCTCTCCTTAATTGAAGGTGGAGCAAAGTCTGGGGTTTAAGTGGTGGCTGTGAAAGAGTGGGTGGAGATAGCTGCTCTCTGTTGGATGGAGCTGAACCAGGTCCTGCATCCCCTGAGGGCCTTGGTGCTATGGCACATTTTCTTTTTTGTTCTGGCTCTCCTCTTTGAGGTGGGAGATCCATGCTGGCAGTTGTGTGCAAGAAGGTGAAGCTGTGTGAGCCTAGCTGCCTCCTGTACAAAATTGCTGTGGTGCAAAGGGCATCCTACAGGCTGCACTGTGTTTGCTGGCTTTAACTTTAAATATGAGCTTGCACTTGAGCTGGAGGCATTGCTGGCATCCTGGTGGAGAGCTGCTAGCTATCTGGGCCTTCAGAGCCTGTTTGCTCTTGGTGAGAGGATGATGAGAAACAAGTCAAGCGAGCCAGCATATGCATCATCTTTTTCCCCATGTGGTTAGTGTGAAGGGCTGGATGGTGGCTGACCTGTGAGCTGCCTTCCCAGCAGCAGAGAGGTGGGTGGAAAGGTCTTGCTTGGAACTTGTTTTTTGTGTTTTGGTGCTGGCTACAGAGGGAGGAGCAGTGAGTCAGCCTTGCCCTTTGGCAGCTGCCTGCTAGCCAGCTCTCTAGCCCTGCTCTCTCAAGCCAGGCAATTTTCTAAGAACTGAGTGGGAGGAGAAAGCTGTCTTTTGGCTGGGGAAAGTAAGATGGTAACAACAGCTTGGTGCGTGGCTGTGAGCCAGTGAGAGTTCTGGGGTTCTGTGCTCCCAGTGTCCCTGTGCCCAAAGGCATGGGCTGCTCTGCTTTTACAAAGCTGATTGTATAAGCATACTCCCGGGTCTCCTCTTGCAGCCTCAGAGACCTGGAGCAATTCTCTTGTACCAAACCCACTGTGGTTTTTTAAACCCTTAAGCCAAAGGGTGAGCCCATCTGCTTTGGAACCCCTTTGTTTTGCTGGGACATGAGATGAGTGATGTGAGTAGAGGTGTAATTTTTTCCAGTGGGCAAAACTGAGGCTTGGGATCAGGTGTCAATACAGGGTTGCTTGTGAAGTACCCTGCTTGGTGCATGAAAAGGTTCCAGGGGAGTGGCTCTGCAGCCTGGCCCTAGAGTTTCATTTCAGCTTGAGAAGCATGTTCATGTCTTGTTGGTTGGATCCTCCAAAGTCCAGCAAGAGACTCTGTTAACAAGGAGGATGAGTTTAGGCAGAGAAGGGCTGTGTTTGCTTCCCCATGTGCAGCAGATTTGTGCTTGTGCACAGGACTGCAGGATGTGCTGGTTCACCTGGGATTTTAGCTGTAACCAGGCAGGGAATTGAGCCAGCACCACATCCTGGTAGCAGTGTCCTCTCTGCCAGGGGTTTGAGCAGAGGGCTCTTCTCTGCTTTCCTGTGGGTCTTCCCCATCATGATGCTGGTAATGTGCAGATACCTTCGGCTCTTAGTTGAGCTGAGTCTTGGACATTTGAAGTGGAGGAGGGAGATGTGACTAAATTGTATTTCTAGAGATCTGAGATACCTCATGGTGTCTGTAGGCTCATAACTGTGGTTTTCTGCTTTGATTTCTCCTTTACCTCTAGGTCCCCAAGGCAGTCATATGAAGAAGAGGACAGTGGTGTGAGGGAAGCTGAAGTAAAATTGGAGCAGATCCAGCTGGATCAGGAGAGCCCAGAGGAGAACATGGTTGTCAGAGAGGAAGAGAGGCTGTGCCAGGAGGAAGAAGAGGCCCAGGAGCAGGAGGAAGGGGAGGAAGCTGAGCAAGAGGTGGGAGCTGACCTTCTTCTTTTGAGAGGATGGGTGGAAGAGCTGATGCTGGGGACTGCTCTCCCATGTCTTAGCTCACCATTACTGCTGGGATTTGAGCCCACACAGACATTAGATGTGCTTGCATGGCATAACCTGGGGCTGGTGGGACTCTTGCTTGTGTGCTGTGCCTTCCTGTAGTCACTACAGGCAGCCTCTGCCCTGTTGTGAGGGTGGTGTGTTTACTCCCAGACTTCATGGTGGCTTTGCCAAGTCCCTGTCATACTTAGGAGGAAAGCATTAATTCTCCTGTGGCTTGGTGGACACTGAGTAGCTTTACGGGAGAACTCAAATCTGAATTATATTGCTTGTTTTTCTCTCCCCAGCCTTTATTACACCTTTGGAGCATTTTGTCTTGATAGATCTCTTTGCCTTGCATTGCTCCCAGCTGAGGTTTTTTTTTTTGTTTTGTTCTGATAATTCCTGGTTAAGGGGAGAGAGAGACAAAGCTGAAGCTCAAGTGGTGTGCAAGTTAGGGGACTGAGCTTCAAATATCATTTGTTGTAAATGGATTTTGACTGTCTGGGGCTGGTAAGATTTTTCATTTGGACTGCATGTTACTCTTTCCAACCCTTTATTCTAAAGACAGCTTCTCTCTCTCCTTTTGGCCTCTAAATGAGAAATTAATGTTTTCCTATCTCAACTGTGATAAGAGATCTATATAATTGATGCAAAGACCCCTTTTCATACCATTTGGGAATCTTGAACCTGCAAAATTTCTGATTTCTACCCTCCCTTCCAAGTGGCTTATGAACTTCTTCCTGAATGTTTCCGAATTAGATAATGTTAACTCAAAGTTTCTGTGCTTTTATGTTTATTTAGTGTAAAGCAGGAAGCCTGGGAGACGGGAAAAATCACTGTTGTTGCATAATAAGCAGTTTGACCAACTTGCTTCCTGGCTTGTTTTTTTTCTGCACTCAGGAAAAGAAGAGAAGGAGAAATGATGGAGAGAAGGAAGAAGAAACACCAGAGAAACGCCAGAAGGCTCCAAGCGTTGCCAGCCTGGAAGAGGAGGAGCTGTGCTCTGACCACACTGCAGTGTGCTCCACAAAGGTTTGTGTTCTGTTCCTGGGGCCTCTCTGGATGCATGGCAACGTCACAACACCCTACTAATGATGAGGAAAGATTATCCAGGGCTTACAGCGATGTGGGGTGTGAATCCTGTTATCCCTCCTGCTACAAGCTGAGACAAACCACTTAAGCGATTTGCCTTGTCTTTCATGGCTGTCAACCTCCTCTCCTCCTACTTTGCCTGCTTGAGCTGTTGGAGGCTGTAGCAATCTAAAAGTCTAAAGTTCACTGAGGACTCCAGGGAGTATTGCAATAGTGAGATACCTGTGCTTTCAACTTGTGAATTTTGGTAAAGAGTACACAAGAACTTAATGAAATTTCCTTTCCAAAGGGAAAAAGCCCCAATAACTGAAACAGGGACATTTTTCTATCTTGCTTAGAACAAAATGTATGACTTCGGTTGTTTAAACAAATGAGGATTCCTGATCTATGAAGCATTGTGTCCTTCCCAATCACATCTGTCTTCATTGATGCTCTTGTGAAACTTCCATTACTAACGCCACCTGAATAGCACCTTGTGACTTGTGTTGCGTTTACTACAAGTCCTCAGTCCTGTGTGTGTGCTTTTGAATACAATAGATACAGATAAGTGATTCTGTACTGAATGTTTGTTCTTTTTTTTCTTTCTAAGCCCTAACCTTTTTGAATGTTGCAGTGAGGGAAGTGGTGAGGAGTCTGTGTAGCCTGTTAATCTGCTATTAGTACTATCTTTGCATTTTTTTTGCATTTATTCTTGTCCTATTTACTGCTTACTCAGTATTTCCTGACTGGGGATGGTTGTATGAGTACTTCCTTTTTCATCAGTAAATCGATGGCAAAGAGGAAGGTTTCATCATCTACAGTTGTCAGATTCTTGCTCTTAATGGAGAATCCTCTTTATAGTCAAATTAAGAGAGGGGAGACAGGGAGGGTTTGGATGCAGGCTGTGTGCTAATGCCAGGTTTGAAAAGTGTGGTGGGGGTAACCAGAGGATATTCCTGAAGTGGGACTGGTGGGAAAATGTGGAAAATGCTTTCAGCAACTTTCATGTGCTGAAACTTCTCTCTTTACAACCCCAAAATGCACATAGCTTCTTGACCTCATCTTAGCTGCTGCTGCTGGGATTAGCCCAGGGAAAGGTTTAGAAATACAGTCTCTGTTTTATAATGGTGATGTCAGAGCTCACCCGCACACTAAGCTGGATGTAAAGCTGTTCAGAAAAAAATCTGAGCTTGGAATATTTCCAAAGGAAAAATCTGAACTTGGAATATTTCCAAAGGAAGGGTGATCTTTGCACCCCAGCTAGCAGGATTCTGTGGACGCTGAGAACTAAACGCATTGGCCACCAAGAAGGTTTTTTGACGCAGGATGCTCAGCAGAAACCCTGCTTGGAATAGAAAGACAAAAGCATCTGCAGTTGGCGATGTGTTCCCCTGCCAGATGTGGCTGGTGGAGGCCAGGTACACATTTGGGGCAAGCTGATGTTGGGTTGTAGGGTGATGGGGTGTTTGGGGTTCAGAGGGCCAGTGTGGCCCGAGGGCTGAAATGGGGGTGTACGGAGGCAAGGGGGAAGTCTTGTGGCAGTCCTGTTTTGTCCCAGGCTGCTTGTGAGCCCTGAGTTTTGAGGTTGGCTGAGTGAGCAACTGTGCTTTCTTCTGGCCTTCAGAAAGTGCTTGGGACCAGGGAAATGCACAGTTCTCAGTGCAAGGAAATGCCACGGGTGGGGGGTGGTGGTCTCCAAATAGCATAGTGAAAGTTTGTTCCTACTGATGCCTTAAATGGCTACCTTTTCTAGTCTCTAGAAACAGAGACTAGACAGGAATAAAGGAGGTATATATTTGAAAGGCCTTCAGATGTGCACTTTTGGGCTCCAGAGGCTCCTGCCTCAGTGGATCCCAAAATGGACAATGACAGCTCACGAGTTCTTCACACTTTGATATCAGCATCAATTCACCAAGCAGAAGCCAGGCAAGGATGGAATTTCCCCAAGCTTGCCCCCCTCTCCCCAAGATGAAGGTTTACAGTTCTTGGGCCTAGGACAGTCTGAGAGTCCTTGGAGAGCGAGCTGGAGAGACTTTGTTATGTTTGTCTTAGCATGAGAGAACAGCACTTAACAAGCTACAGGGAACTTCAGAGTTACACTAGCAGCACAGGATTTGAAAAATATAAAAGTTAAAACCTAAGGCATCACTACCTAGGCTGTCATGCTGAGATATATTGTCACTAGGAGCTTTTTCTAGGCCCCTCCGTGTTTAACCTGTTGCTCATTTATGACCTTTCAGAGGTGCCCGTGTATGGTTTGCACCTGCACGCCATCTCCCTGGCAGGGTTGGCAAGGCTTTTGTGTACTTGTGTTTGAGAAGCTAAGGCAAAAACCTACCGGATTCCCCTTTCAGGTTGGTGCTGTGCCCCGTGAGGTACCAGCCTGCCCATCAGTGAGCAAGGTGGTCAGCCCAGTCTCTGGAGTCATGGCTCAGGGGCAAGCAGCAGCTCCTGCAGCACCGAGTGAAGGAGTGAGCTGACAGCGGGCAGACAGAGCTGGCTGATGGGCTTCTGTCATGCTGCTGTGGGGTGCCCCTGCAGAGTGACTCTCCCCAGGTCATCTCTGTTAGCCAGGGTTGCACTGTTTGGTTGTTCTCTAATGGGCCTCCTGCCCTTGGGCACAGCTGGCAAATGTGTCCTCTACGTGACACTGTCTTGTCTTCTGTTTAGCTAAACTTTAGCACTGGCATCCTGAAAGCTTCTTAAAGGATCATTTAGTGCTGTTTTTTATCTGCTAACTTGGTAGGTGATGTTTCCCGTGGCACAGGCAGCAGTTTTACAGGGGGAGAAGGCTCCTTTTTACTTGGTTGCTGCTCCTTGACTCTGTGGGAGCTGGTGTACAGAAAGCCTCCCCTTTGGCTTCAAGGTGATTTTTTTTCTCTCTGTATACTTGTTTTCTGGGGCATGAAAGAGTCACAAGGTTTAGCAACATGTCAGCTTTCCTTTCCTGCAGTGGTTGTGAAGTGTTTGCTTACCTTCCTGTCTTGGCTGAAGAGTTATTGCACAGCAGCCTCTGGTGCACAACTCTTCCCTGATGGCTTGACGTGAAGAGCTGCCTTGCAGGTGGCTCCATGTGCTGATTTGCCCAGTCTGTGTGCTTCTCTGGTGTGGATAAATTGACCTAACTCATGCCTGTGCTGCTCCCATGCTTGGCTTCTCTTCTGCAGATGTGGCCTCTAGTTTTCCCCTCTCATCTTTCTGTCCTTGCCATTTCCCCTTTTGTGTCTGGCTAGGAAACCAAGGGTCTGAGAGAGACCTCCTTCAGCACAGGGAGCAGAGAAAATGGTCTTGGTTGGTGTTTCAGCTGTCAGTCAATTTACATGTTGTTGGTTTCCCCCTGAAATTGGTTGGGATTCTCTTCAGCGGAATGTGGGGGCTGAGTGAGGCATTTCTAACCAAAATATGGGTGAGGGATCAGGGCCAAGAAATGATCAGCTAAGGTGACCTGCAGCCATCTGAGGTCCATGGACAAAAGTTACATCTTTGTCTTCTTTCTCTCCCTTCAGATCACGGACAGAACCGAGTCACTGAACCGCTCAATACAGAAAAGGTATTTCTAGGGTTGGCCTCAGGGTAAAGCAGGTCACTTGCTGCAAGTGGAGATTGTCAGCAGGTCCTGCTGCGGGGAAGGGCAGGAGTGACAGGCTGCCTGTGGCCCTCAAAGTCCTCCCTTCTGCCTGAGGTACTGGGGGAACACCTTAATCCTCCTCTCTGTTCTGCAGTAACAGCATAAAGAAGAGCCAGCCTCCTCTCCCTGTGTCGAAGATTGATGACAGGCTGGAGCAGTACACACAGGCTATTGAGGTGGGTTGCTGTGTTGTCTCTGCCCCCACCTTCCAAGGTGCCCTCTTTGCTGGTGTTGCTCTCCCACCATGCCTCTTAGCCTTACCATCTGTGAGATGGCAGCTAAATTGTCTTCCCTTGGGTGGGAGCACTCTTTGGTCCTGTCTGTATCTCCCTCCACAGCATAAAGTAGGTTTCTTTAGCAAGCTGTCCCATGCTTGTTTTTTCATGCTCTTTACTTAAAGAGTGGGAGTATCTGACAGGAACTAGTGGGACTCTACAAGTCTCCTTTTACAACCTGTCATCTCCAAGGACCTTTCAATTACAGGGTTAAAAAATAATCAAGAGACACACTCTGTTGGTGAACTGTCTCCATTTATTTTCCAGACCTCCACAAAGGCTCCAAAACCTGTCCGGCAGCCCTCTCTTGACCTTCCCACCACAAGCATGATGGTAGCCAGCACAAAAAGCCTCTGGGAGACTGGGGAGGTCACAGCTCAATCTGCCGTGAAGCCCTCGGCCTGTAAGGTATGCCCCTTGGAGAACTTGCCTTGCTTGTGCCAGAGGCAGGAGCTGGCTCCTGGGCACAGCATGCATTGTCCTTGTTTATCCTATTGGTACATCTTGTTTTTGGGGCCTACAAGCTCCAAAGGCATTGATACATGAGGTCTTCCATCGTGTTGTAAGGCTTTGTACCTTGGAGATTCATTTTTTCTGGCAGGGTCCCCAGTTGTTCCCTGGTGGTACGTCTAGGAAAACCTCAGTGATGCTGGTTGAGGCTCTGGTTTGAAATGGGAATCAAATCAGCTGGTGGGGAGAGTGCATGTGTCTCCTACAGGGGCTTGGGCTGAGCTCCAGTTGTCAAGCATGAAGTTGCATTTCATACCAAGGTGATAAGTCTTGTAAACTTGGAAAATGCAGAGAGTATTATATATTGCTCTCAGTGATTTCACTTTCTGGTTGTTGTGGGCGAGGCTGGTTCTGAACACGTTGGCTGCAAATCTGTGTTTATGAGAGCAGAATTCCCTGCAGTAGAGAAGCCTTGATGTTTACATGTCCTAAATAGCTAATGAACTTAAGAAAATAAACATCTTGGAGCTAATTCAGGCTCTTGTGGAAGAGTGATAAGAAAACATAGGATATACTGGGAAGGGGAAGATGTTTTCACAGTCATGGGTTTTAGTGGCAGCTCTTAGAGGTCAGATGATGGGATATTATAAATAAAAAAAAGGAGGTCAGATGTGTGGGTTGGAAATGGACGTGAATGAAGACACGTTCAGCAGCATTACAAGCAAAGGGTAATGAGAACATCATTTTCTCAGGATATCGTGGCTGGAGACATTGTGAGTAAAAGAAGCCTTTGGGAACAGAAGGGCAGTCCCAAACCTGAGACCAGTATCAAGGTAAGTTGGTGCTTGTGAGTATGAGAGCTGTGAGTATTGCTCTGCTGAGAAAGAAAAGAGCTGTTGGCTGGGTTGGAAGTATTGAGATGATGATGTTCTGTAGGGACAAGGGCTGCCTGTATCTATCAATGCAACTGCATGCTTAAGAGCTCTTCCTGACAGTGAACTGCTTATTGGTTCAGCTCTAGTGAAAATGAGGGCAAAAATACTTTTTTATCCAGTAATTCTGAGAGGTCTTTTGAATAGCATGTTGTTCTCAGCCCACGAGCTGGGAGTCCCAGCCTTCTAGGCTCAAATGGAACTGTAAATTTGAGTAATTTTGCTCTTGTTATGCTTTTTAGCACTGAGAGTAAACAAAATGTGCAAAACTAAGTGGAACTGAATCTAAGACAGTATCACTTGCAGATGGATCTGGGGTTTTGTGGGAATGTTTGTGGAAATGCCTTTTAAAAGGCAGCAAGCACCTTTAGGCTGTGAGAGGAAGATCAAAGTGTCTTGTCAGTCCCTGTGTTGAAACTGCCAGTATCTGGTAAATCACAGAGTCTCTTGCCATGGATAAAAACAACCCTGACTTGGGGGTCTGGGCTCTTAGAGGAGCCCTCCCTCACAATGCCTGCATTGCATCTTTTTCCTATTGCATATCCTGTGCTGCTTGTGTTACCTTGTGCTTACAGAAAGTGGTGATGGATCTGTGCAGAGAGTTTGTGTGAAGAGGGCGAGAAAGGGAGTACAGGATAGGCTGTCTCCAAGCCTACTGAGATTAAAGGCAACTGTATCATGTACTCTTCTGGCTTCAGTTACTTGATTTTTGACTGCCTATTTAACAGAGAAAAATGCTGACTTTGGCTCGTCTTTTCTCTCCTGTTCAGTCCACTCCTTCTGGAAAGAAGTATAAATTTGTTGCAACAGGCCATGGCCAGTACAAGAAGGTGTTGATAGACGATGCTGCAGAGCAATAGTATGCCTGGAGAACTCATTAACCAGGTAGGTGGGATATGACTGTGCACGGGGTATCAAACTCCTGGGCTGTTCTGGCAGGATGCTGGGGTTGTTTCTGCCAGCAGCACTTTGGGTGAGTTGGAAGGTGCTGTATGGGAACAGCTGGAGCCTCGCTTCTGGGCCTCGCTGTCTGGGCTGGAACGGTGTGGGTACACAGCAGGGGTTTGTTTTGGTCTCTGCCTTTCTGATGCTGCTAGGAAGCTGGATACCTCTGGAAACCTGTTAGTTCAATCTGCAGGGCAAGTGCCTTAGCTGGTGCTGTTTGGGTGAAGATGTGTTTGCCTTTGCTAGTTCAAAGGAACAGTCTCTTGTGCTGTCTTTCCTTATGCTCTCTTAAGCTGCAAGGAGTAGATAGCTGGAGGTCATTCTGGCTGCGCATGGGGGCTGACGCACTTCTGAAATTCAAGTGTTTCTGGGGTCTAATTCCCAGATTTACTGAATTAATCAGGGAGAAAACTTCTAATGACTTCAGTAACCTCTTGGAACCAGTCTATAATAAGGTTGTAGCAGGAAGGATGTGAGCATCTGCTGTGCTGGGTAGACCAACAGAGCAGAAAGGACTGCTCTCTGATGTGCAGCAAGGGGAAGGCAGAGCTGGGTTTCTGTCTCCTTGCTCTCTTGAAATGGGCTTTGGATCTCATGTTCCTATTGTGCTTATGCTCATAGATACCCCGGTGTTATCTTGAGTGTTTGATAGCAGAGGGTTGTGGCAATAAGGAGGAATGGCATAGAGGGAGGTGATAACTGGTTGGATCCAACTGGGCAGCATCTGGCACAGTGAGTGGAGAGGAAGTTGAGGGTGAAAATAAGCTCATTCTCCTTTTTTTTTTTTCCTACTATAAAAAAGAAGCTTTATTTCATTGCCAAGGTTAAAATAGCTCTGCCTGCTACAAAACACCTTTTGTTTTTGAGTTCTTCTGGGGCCTGTGTCCCTTCTTCTCCCTCTCCACCACCCTTAAGGAGCTGGTTTCTGAGTGTTGCATACTGTTTTGTTTGTTTAGGCTTGTTTTTTCCTTTTTTAGAGGAGACACCCTTTTGAATGCTGCTTTCAGGTGGGCTACAGTACAAGACTGGTCCAAAGCTGTGTTTTTAGCCCACAGAACTTGTATCATCCACTTGCTTCTCTTCCTGTGGCTTTAAGAAATCTATTGTAGGTCTCCCCTTTGATAAATCTCCTCTTGTTCCTGAAGTCTGTTTCAGTGCACCAAGTGGGAACCTACTGAGCTTCAGTTCTCTACAGCAAACAGGTCTTGCTAGGTTGTCAGCAGGTTTTGTTTGCCTTACCTGAGTTTCTCTAAGCAGCTCAACTGAAAGTGCCTTTGGCTCTGGTCTTTGTCCAGCATCCTTTCATGAAAGGCAAGCACTGCACAGGATGTCCTCTAGGATCCGCCCAGCACTCCAAGCAGCCACAGCACAGCACTGTTGCCCTATGGGTTTGTTCACATGGAACTACTGGGGTTTTTTTTACTGTGAATAGCAAAATGGCTGTGCTTGCTGAAGGAGCTTGGTTTGTTTCTGTTCTTAGATGTCTGTTCTGTATGCTGGGAGCTCCCTGCTCCCCAGCTCCTCTGCACCCCCTGAACTATGTGCATCCTTTTTCCCTGATACCAGATCACTGTCGTGACCTTTTTGCTCCCAAACCCTTCTGGCCCATCCCTGTCACTTGCTTTATACCACCTTATCAGCTTTCTAGTTGCTTAAACACAGGTGTGGTTTTTTTCTCTTGCCCTCCCTTCCCAAGCTGCAGGACCTCACTGCAGGCTATGGAGCAAGGGTTTTTCTGTAAGTGTCAATTTGGACTCTTAGCAACTGCCTGATACTGTTTGACGTTGAAAAATAACCAAACTCTGTGCCCAGTAGCATTCACCTTCTCTGGCTCAGCACAGCAGCTCAGGCTGGAACACACTGCAATGACTTCCAGTGCAGAGCCATTGGTGGAAGTCTGTTGCCTACAGGGATATATCCTCCCCTTTGTGATACTCTCCTGTCAGGGTCTGTCTCTGCTTGCTGTGTGCCTCCACCCTTTGCTTTTGGGGTAAAAGGGCTAAGCCATGCACCCAGGCCTGCCTTCCTCTGTCTCCTTCCTTCTTCTTGTGGGAATTGCTCTCCCCAGTGGTATTTCTCCATCCTTTATCCATGTGCAGTGGGGCTGGGGTGTGGATGCAACCTCACTGGAAGCCTGGCAGCTGCAATAGCTAAGCCTTAGGTGAGAGTTGCTGGTTTGCTCTGGGTGGTTGGACTTGCTGCAGGACAAAAGCTGTTTTAAAGCTCGAGTGCTTCTGAAACTGCCTTCTCTGGCCAGATTCACTTGGTCTCCTGAATGTAATCAACGTTGCCTGCTCAGCTTCATGCCAGTGCTGTGGCTCTTGTGCATACATACAGGCCTTTGTGCAGAGGCATGTCTGGCTGTGCTGCAGAAAGGTGCCATTTATCACTCTGTGGTAAGGTTGCCTTTATCTGCATTACGTGTTTTACACTGCACTCTTTAAATTTTTATGTTTGTGCTGCTGCATGGATCTTTCTCTGTAGCCTTCTTTTGCAGCAATGTTAAATTATCCTGCAGAGGCTTAGCTAGGATTCATTTGTGGTTACTGGCACATTTCCAACCTCTTTTTCCCTTTTTCTTTGAAAACTGGGGGTTTGAAGAAATCCCCACTTTAGATAATTGGGTTATTCTTCATACTTATTTTTTGCCCTTTGAATAGGGAAGAGGTTACAAAATAGAGATGAGACCAGCAGAGTGAAAACTTATATGAAGGTTTGTTAACTGAACTGCTCTTATAGCATCACTGCAAAATAGGAAAACTTGAAAAAAGGCAAAAGGGGTTCTTTGTTTTGTTTCTAAGTCTGTTTGCAGTTTGACTGGAGGAAATGTTGGTCAGTTCCGTATCCTCTGCACATGAAAAAGGAAACTCCGTACACAGCTCTTTATATTCTGTTTGGGCTAAACATAGCAATCCTGTGTTAGCCGTATAGGAACACCCCAGCATATGACCGAGTCCCTTGTGAAACAGAAATAACTGATCTCCCAGCTTTCATGCTCACAGGCCTGCTGGCAGGGGACTTGCAAAGGGTGACTGTAATACTGGAAAGCACAGTTGTGTCTGTGGATGGGCAGAGTTGGGGATCTTCCTTTAAATACCCTTTTTCCAGGACATCAGGAACAAGCAGGTATGCAGCTGTCATGATGCTCACCCTGAAAATGAGGCTACATGTGGCTAGCAGAACTCCTCAGAAACCAGCACCTTGTTAAGTACAGAATTGGATACCCACATGCTAAAGCAGGCTCTTGTTGGTTATCATGGAAACATTAACTATCAGCTGTTGTGGAGGAAACATGGTAAAATACATAACAGAACTTGATTACTGAAAAAAAATTATTCTTCAGTGCATTATTTAGTAGACTGGCCTAAGAGGATGTCAAATGATGCCCATTTTTTTAGGCAGAGGAACTGTTTTGTGAGAGCAGGATATCTTACGCTGTTTCTTGTCTATGCCTTGGGTGAAAGGATGAGTTTCCATTTTGTTCTCAGCAAATGGATGTGGGTACAGTTTCAGTAGAGAAGATAGAGATTATATGTATCCTCTTTGAGTTTAGTTTCTAAGACTCCCTAGAGATGAGGAGCAACCCAGATTCCTTCATCTCATCTGCAACTTCTGCTGTTCATAGGATCTATCTCTGTCTTGGATAAATGCAACAAAAAAAAAATCAGATTCCATTATACTCCTCTAAACTTGTCTTTTTTCTATAGGCAGCTTGACCTCTTCACTGTGTGCCTCCCTTCCCTTCACTCTGTTACTGCATCCAGTGATTGTTGTTGACTCTTTAAAACAGGTTCACGTTTGTTTTCCTGTGACCTGTGGATATGGTAGGCATTTAAGCTTTTAAACCTATGGAGAGTAACCCTTAAACCTGCACCATGGGGCTGCTGGCTTGGAAGGGTTTTATTTAATTTCCTTTTTTCCTTACACTTTCACTGGGCAGTCGGTCACAGGTGCCCTCTTGCTGGGTGCCCTGTAGGAGCCTCGAGGCGTGCGGGGCTTCATTGGACTGACCATCCTGACGCCGTTCTGTTAAAGCTCTTGGTGTGCTCCCCGGCCGCTTTGGGCCGGAAGCGGCTCACCTCAAACACAGTGCTGATCTTTGTCATGGGTTTGGCAGCCAGCTCCTTCAGCTTCCGGGCGTCAAAACGTGGCTTGTGTAGAAGGATGGGTAGGCGGCGGGGAAGGAGGAGGTTTTCTTCCTTCTGTGGCTTCTTCTCTTCTGCTTGCTGCTTCTTCTCCTTGGCGAGTGTCATCTGGTATAAAATGGCATCCCACATTCTCATGGCTTTTGATTTAACCAGCATGCAGTCTTGCTTGATGACCGCTTGAGCAGTGTCCTCTTTACTCCCTTCCTCCTGTCCCAGCTTTTCTGGCTTGGACTCTGGGAAGTTGGTTGCTTCTGGCTGCACCATCAAGTGCTTCCTGAGGCGATGCCAGCCACTGGCACCAGTTCCAGGAGGTTTTGCTGCTTCTGATGATGGTGCTGGCTCAGCCTTGGGAGGAGAGCTGGTGTTGGGTAAGCTGGGGGTCAGCTGGGGTTTGGTGCTGTGTTCTGCCTTGGTGTCTGTGGAGGTGGACCCAGTACCGTCAGCCCGTGCTGGTGTTGCTGGGCGTGCTTGCCTCCAGGGAGCGATGGATGTTGATGCTTTTAGGATGTCTCTATCTGGCTTGGGTAATTCAGGAGCTGTCTCTGATCTAGATATTTTGGTGTCACTTCCATGGGTTGTAGGCTCATTGGTTTGGGCATCAGAGGTGCTGGGCTTCTCAGCAGGAACAGGCTTGGGAGCTTGATCAGGAGGCTCTGTCTCTGCAGGAGGAGGAAGGGGAGGTTCCAGCAAGGGGGGAGTGTCCTTGCTGTCTTTAAGTGAGGTTGGTGTCTGCTCTGGAGATGGTTCAGAGCTGCTTGTTTGAGGTGCTGGGGAAATAGGCCTTTTGTCTTCGTGGCTGACAGTTCCTTGGGTCGGGTTTGGTGTGGGAGTCTTAGCCCTGGGTGGCTTGACACTGTGGAAATAAGTGTTCACCTTGGTGACATAGGTAACATCTGGTGCCCTTTCTTTACTGGATGTACTGGAAGGAGAAGGCTGGGGGAAAACAGATACTGAAGGGTCAGATGGAGAGGGAAGGTGGGAGCCTGTGCCTTCAGGCTGCTGTGAAGTCTCAGAAGGTTCTGGTTTCTGTAGCAGGGGCATGGCCGAAGAGGTTGTGAGCTTGACATGTTCAGCAATGCGCCGCTGCTCGGTGACCTTCAGCGTGAAAGGCTTCCCCTTGCGGAAAGGGGAGGGGGCGCGGTGGCTGACGGGCCTGATGGAGAGGTGGGTTGGCAGGGGGGCAGAGGGGGCTGCTGTGGTTTCTGGGGTCTCCGCTGGGGCAGCGCTCTCAGCACACTCTTGGTCGGGGCTGGCTTCGTTCACAGGCGAAAGGCTGGAGCGGAAGGACTTGCCCTGCTCCGAGGTGAGGATGGCGTTCTTCCTGGCTGCCTTCTTCAGCAGCCGCTGCAGCCGCAGGTTGTCCTTCCCAGGCTTTGGTAGGGTGGGAGGGGGAGAAAGGGGCTGGTGGATGGGAACAGGCTGGGTGGAGGATGATACTGTTATCAACATTGTCATTTCCTGCAAGAAAAGACCAAGTTTAGAGTTGGTGTGGGCTTAGCCCTGGGCAGGATTCTGAAATATTTATACACAAGTCCTCCTCTTCCTCTCTCTAAAAGCTACGAGTATGGAGTCAATATTGTGGGAGAAGAGCATCAGTCTTGGTTTTGTTACTCTCCTGAGGTGACCTCAGCCAGTCTTGAGGGTGGGTGTGGCAGGGCAAGAGATGTCCTGGAGGGAAGCTGTATTGCCAAACCTGGAGCCCTTCCGCTCCTGGCATTAGCACAGCGAGAGCTCCTGCGGACCCCAGACGTTCGTGTCTTGGCAAGTCTTAATGGGATTTGGAAGGAAATGTCAAGGGAAACAAAGTGGGTTTGAAATTTTGAAGCTTTGAAACATCTCCAGAGGCAAAAAGCAGGAATGTTTCATGGCTTTCCAAATTTCGGTTATTAATACTCTGATACAATGTTACATACAACAGAACAGCCATAAACTACATGTGTCATCTGAATCAAAGTCAACACTGGCCTTGATTGATTTCAGCTGGCATGAAGACACCCCTGTGAAATGCAGGGCTTCTCAAAAGCTCTGTTTATCAGTGAGGAAGTGCTTTGTCACAGCACTGACTCTGGCTGGTCTTGTCTTGCTGCATGAAGCACAGGGACTACATTTTCCTCCGAGATTAAACCAAGTTTTCCCTTTCCTTTGGGAAGCTTTGCTTTTATCACTCATTCTTGAGTGAAGCAGAAAGGGCTTGTGCTGTGGGTCTTCTCTCCAATGGTGATTGCAGCCCTTTGGCCAGCGCTGGGCTGATCCCCCAGGGGTGCATAGCTGCATTCTCTGCTCTTTGTTGCAAACTCCTCACCACCTCCTCTTTGGTGGGTGCTGGTCAGTGGAGCTCAGTGACCACTAGTGAGCTAAGGGTCTCTGTTGCGGGTAGAAAGATTAAACTAGTCTGTTCTCTCCTTTTCCTTCCTGAGCAGGCTGGGGAGCACCAAACAGCCTCTGACTTGCAATGACTCTGGCAGCCCCAGGAAGGAAATCTGACTCTATCCTGGCTCTTGCTCAGCACAGAGTTGCTGAGTTTTGCTATGAAATGAGGCATAAATCACTGAGCCCCCTAATCCCTGGTGCTGGATGCAACCGAGCATCCTGAAATAAGGAAGAGGAGGGCAGGGTGATGTCAGGCTTGCCCGGGGGGACTGTTTATTTCATGTGCTGTGTTCTGCTTCTGGTGGCTCCCAGCCTGGCTCTGGTTAATGTGGGTGTGTAATGTGATACCTACTGTGCGGGAAACTATCCTGAACAGAACTCTGAAAAGTGCAGAACAGCTATTTGTGCTTGAGTGCCCAGTGCTGGCTTTGGGCTTGCGGTGCTGCTGTCAGCACTGGGCTGGGAAGGTGATCCGTACCCAGCAAGCAGGTGGTGTGCCTGCCAAAACTGGTTGGGGATGGGGGCAGAAGGATGACTTTTATTTTTTTAAGAGCAGCAGTAAATAAAAGCACTGAAGAGGTGGCATGTTGAACTCAAAAGCTTCAAGGTCAAGCCCTCACCATGGTGGATGAGCTGCCCTCCAGAGCAGAGGCTGTGGTGGGCAGGGCATAGGCAGTGTCTAGCAAGTGGTGCACTCAGTACCAGAAAGTACTGGATCTTTGGGAGCAAGTCCTGAGGAGGACCACAGAAATTATCAGAGGGTTGAAACACTTATGTGAGGACAGGCTTGAGAGAGTTAGGGTTGTTCATCCTGGTGAAGAGAAGGCTCTGGGGAGACTTTATTGTGGCCTTTTAATTTGTAAAGGGGGCTTGTAAGGAAGATGGAGATGGGCATTTTAGTAGGGTAGTAGGGTGTGTTGCAATAGGACAAAGGGTAAAGCTTTTAAACTAAGAGGGTAGATTCAGATTAGATATAGAGAAGGTTTTTTGTTTGGTTTTTTTTTTATGATGAGGGTGCTGAAACACTGGAACAGGTTTCCCGGAGAGGTAGTGCATGACCTATCCCTGGCAACATTCAAGGTCAGGTTGGTTGGGGGTCTGAACAGCCTGATTTAGTTGCAGATGTCCCTGCTCATTGCATGGGTGTTGGATTAGATGACCTTTAAAGGTCCCTTTCAGCTAAAGGTCCCATTCAAGCTATTCTATCATTCTGTGATTTACTTTAGCTGTAGGCATGAGAGACCTGCTGTTTCTGTGAGGGGGCTTGGAGGGGATTTATGTCAGCTGGGGGTGACAACTGTTGGGCATTCCCAGTGTCTTATCAGCTTCATTCCTTAGGCACAAGGCTGTGATTAGGATTTGCTTTGTTCCAGGAGCTACTCTTAGAGGCAAGTCTGCGCTGTCCCAAAAAAAGGCTGAGAGCTCATTCCTTTCTTACATACCTGCTTTCCTCCCCAGCCTCGTGGGTATTTTAGATTCTTCTGAAATCCAAAATGTCTCAAGTTGGAGGGACATGTAGGTACTTTTGTGTGACACTACTCTGGCTCTGTTTGTGTAGGAATTGGTAATTGCTTGTGGGGGTTTTTTTGTGCCTTTCTTTGAGATCTGCTGAAGGGTGAGCAAATATATGCACCTCATGGTAGGATTTATTGTGGAATGAGTTAATCTGCTCCTGTTTAATGTGGTCCCATGGACAGCCTGTACTACAAGATGAGCTATGGTCCAGCAGCACTGGTAAACCAGATTTAGAAGGCTTGTGTTGGGAATACTAAAGAGGCAGGGCAGTGAACTTCCCAAGTGCTGATCAGCTCTTGGAGTGTTTTCCTTGTCCTACGGACTGCTGCACTCCAGAAAAAGGCAGCTTCCCACATGAGTCAGAGAAGGATCTTGCCTGGGATTTGCTGCAAACTGCCAGATGCTACTGAGGAGGGCATGGGGGCTCTCAGAGTGGAAAGTTGAGTATGCACACACCAGGAAAATCCCTCTGCTCCCAAAGTCAGAGGCTGCTTCATGCTGTATAACCTCAAGACTTGTTCTCTTACAATAGTCTGTGCTCCTAAAATCACTCTTCCTGCCATCTCAGCATCCCATCTGACTTGAAACCTGCTGTGCTGTGGGTCTTGGAGACCTTATAGGTGCTAATTTCCATGGCATGTGACTGCATTGGAATCTGCATGCTTGACTAATGGAGCAGCAAGATGCTAAGAGACAGCAAAAGGAAATCAGCTGTTAATTTATTTGTCTTCCCTGTCATGCCTGGCTTTGTTTTGAGTCTCCTTCAGAGCTTTGTGTGCTCAGGAAAAATTCTGCAGCAAGGAAGATTTGTGTTCCCCCTTGCCACCTAGCGAAGCAAAAGTGAAGGGATAGACTTGCTTTATTGCCAGTGGAAAGCTAGGGCTGAAAACCCAGGGACAACAGGGGAAGCACTGCCTGAGAAACTTGCGTGGTTTTGTGATAAGCTAGAAGGAACTGCACCTAGAAGTCAAGAGGCTTTCAAAGGGTTAAGTTTCCCTGCTGCTGGTTGAGTTCCCATGGGTGGACAGGCACTCACCTACTCTTGGACCCCAACTGTTCCCCTGACTTGTCTCCATTTGCAATCAGCCCCAAGTCAGGAATAGTGGGGAGAGTGTCAGCATGCAGGAGTCATTTATCAAGCGATGGAAAAGTCATTTGTGTGCTGGAGTCCCTTGGCTGCAGCAGCTGTCGTGCGTGGAGCAGATGGAGAGCTGTAGGAACCCAACACCGCTGCAGATGGTCCCAAACAGAGCTGCGGCTGCCGGGGGCTGCGGGAGCACTCTCTGCTTTAGTGGCTTTCTTGAGCTTGGGAGGAAGCCTGCTAATCTCCTTCTCAGGGTGGGAGGCAGCATGGCAGGAGTGCAGCCATGACCTCTGCTGGGCGTGCAGCCCTCGGCATCTCCTCTGCCTTGAGCATGGACATTCCCAGCATGGCTCACTTATGCAGAAGGCTTATGGGTGAGCTGATTCACAGGGCTTTGTGAAAATGGGTGGGAGAAACCCACCTGTAATTGATGGAGAAGATACAGCTTCTGTATAGCCCAAGGTATTACTCATGAGAGGACAAATGGTATCCATAACCTTGTGTTTTCTTGTCTTGCAGCTGAGCTTGGTCCTGGCTTGATGCAACTCTCCATGCCACTATTTCCTCTGCTCCACAGAAGATAATTGAAGGATGTTTCTCTTCTCGTGACTGCTGTCAGTCTGCTTTGGGTACAGCCTGACTCCTCTTGGGGTTTGAGCAATACCCCACACTGCCTCCAGATGGATGAAAGGAACTAGATCAGCTGGCAAAACTCATCCCTGTTTTAACTTTCTATGTGACTCTTTGGCTTTTTTTTTTTTTTTTTTTAAATCTTTCTCTGCAATGGAGATGTGAGGCTGTGGCTCTGTTCCCTCTCCTTAAATGTTGGAAGAGAGGGATCTGCTGCCCTGCTGAGCAGCAAGGCTTTTGTTATGTGATTAAGAATTTCTCCTTTTGTGGCCCTTGGTGGCTGGGTGGTGGCAGAGAGGGAGCTCAACAGACATCTGGTAGAAGAATTGGTGTCTGAAAGCAGGGCAGTGGGGAGGTCCTGAGTGTGAGAAGACTGCAAGGAGAGTGTGATGAGAGTGTAAGAGCACTTGTCACTCTATTGGTGCCAGCTGTGGGTAAAGTCTTCCCCTGTTTATGATGCAGCCTCTGTCCCTCTACATCATCTGCTTTGAGGGACTTCCATCTTCTGATCTCTGTGTACATCAAATTGCATTCAACTTAGTCAATTTTTTTTTCTGTAGTTCCCAGATCATCCTTTAATCACAGTTGTGTACCCGTGCCAAAATGTTCCTGCCACTTTTCTGTCTCAGCAGGGCAATAGCAGCCTTGTTTCCAATAGCTGCTGCCTTCCTCTGCCTGTCTAAGATGGATTGGAGGTCTTCTTTCCCAGGTGGGGAGTGCTGAGCACTGGTATTGTCTCCCTTCTCTGGGAAAGTGATTTGCTTATTCTCTAACCTGTGGGCTCCAGTGCCAGTGACTGAAACGCTTCTAAAAGTCAGATGTGGTGGCACCTTGGTAACTTGCCAGCTATGTTCCTGAAGCTGAGCAGGATGCTGCTCTTAAGCTGGAAGCTGTCTTGGTGAAATGGCATCTTAGTGAATTGTTTGTGGAGACCAAGGCTTGCTGTGAACTTGAGGTAACAGAGTCCCTAAAGACTGGCATTTCTGGCCTTGGGCCTGAGGTCTGCAAATTGGTTTCTAGGGTTGATTCTGAACTCTTCCATGTCTTCATACTTCATGGTGTTAACATGTTCCCCCGCCCCTCTTTAAAATCTCATTTCTACCTTCTTCCCATGTCAACATAATTTTGCAACTTGTTTCTACCCTCCTGGAGGGAGGGCAACTTGTTTCTCCTCCTGCATCAGTGTGCTTTCTGCTTAAAATTTTCTGCCCCCTGGATTTTTTTTTTTGTAAGCATTTAATAAAATTTGCAGAAGATGTTGTAATGGTGGCAACTCTGAGAATTTTGTTCATGTAGGAGTCTCTGCAGCAAAGCTGTTTCCCAAGACCTTGAAGCTCTCTGCTTGAATGTGAGGTGGATGAGAAGAATCATCAGTCTGAGTGACAAGAAGAAAAGGAAAGGGGCTTTCTGTGTGCCTGCCCCATTTAGATTCTTGTTATTTTGCTGCATTTTTCATTGGGGTTAATTGCCTCTAAGATGGGAAGGAGTAGTGCTTGGATGAGCAATGGAGCAGCCTGCAGAGACTACCTGGGGGAGGGATCAGCTAGAAGAAGCAGAGCTTAGCTCCCCAGGTAATAGACCTGAGCAACATCACAGGCTTCAACCAAAATCACTGGTGATGTCAGGTATAAAGAAAAAAGGAAAAAAATTTCTTCTGTATCGTGTTAATCCAGCTTTGATAAGGTCAGTGTGGCTGTCTGTCCTGGAAGCCAGCACACTAATGAGCTGATGACTCTATCTGGAACCATCTACCTTTTTATGGAAAGCCTTTTTATGGGGGTGACCTTCCAAGTAATAACACTTTAATGGTGTAGAGATGATGAAGAGTTTCTGCTATCCTAACACTTCAGGAAAGTGTAGGTAAGGAAGGAGATAATCCCAATATAACTTCTTGCTCTTTCTGCTGATTGGTACCCTTGTTCTCTCCATCCTCTGTTGCAGTTCTGGGAGGTAGGAATTCAAGAGTCCTGTGTTCTTCAAAGCACTGAGCACCATTGCCCCATTTTCCTCCTTTCAGCCCTTCCTCTGCTGTGGTGGGATTTTCAAGTGAGGCTGGAGCAGTAGCAGCGTGCACAGATGTTCTGGCTTGCGGGGAAAACAGCACTACTCTGCATGTGTGCAAACTGGTTGCACCAATTTTTCAACACAGTTCTGTAGATGGCTGGTGGAAATGATGGCTGAAAACTTCTGCAGTTACTGTTCTTGTGTCCTGCCAGTTTTGAGAGGGCGGAGAAGGCCCCAAAGGCTGTTTGTGTGAGATTCCTTCTCTAAGGAGGGTTAATTTCCCGAGTATATTTTCTCCACTTAAAGCCCACAGGGACCTAGATGTGGTTTCAATAAACAACTGCTGTAATTCAGGATCTGGTCACAGCAGAGAAGTGAGAAGGTTATGGGAGACCAGAGCTCTCTAGTGGTGGTCAGGAACCAGGGAAAGAACTGGCTTGGAACAAATGTGTGCAGCTCTTTATGAGGTACTTATATCTGCCAGGGGAAATGTATCTCCAGCTAAATTAGCTTTGTGATGTGCTGTTTCTCCTCTCAAAGTTCCACTGTGTGCATAGGGTGGTGGGAGTGGCAGTGGGGTTACCAGAATGATGAAACCTCCCCAAAAAGACAAAAATAAATGCTGTGGCCCAGATCCACTGGGCATCCTGGGCAATGCTAAGAGGGGATGGAGGCTCATCTCTTCCCTCAGCAGGAAGCTGTAGGGACTTGTGGCTGATTTTGTGAGTGAAGGAGAGGAGGCTGGTGCCACTCTGCAGCAGTGACTGGTCTGGTGTTAGTAGCTGACTGCTTCCTGTTTTTCCTGTGTTTGTTTTTCACTGTGATTTTTGCAGCACTGGCAACTCAGAGGCTTTTGCTATGAGACCTTAGCTCTGTCTTCTGAGACTGCTGCATTTTTGAGCATAATAAGGACAAAGTGTCACAGTGAGTGAGTCTTGCAGGATTAGTCTTATCCTCAAAGCCTGGTAGAGAAGTGTGATGCTTTCCTGGTCCCTCTATCTGCTGGCTGCCTGCATCCCCCATGTTACCATGCTTCCCCAAATTACCAACCTGTTGGCAGTATCCAAAAAGAGGAACTGGGAATCTCTATGTGGGCTCTCAGTGCTCTGAACTGGTGGCATACCTTGAGGTGTTGCTTCACTACAATTTCTTCTTTACCCATCTTGCCTAGACTATGCAGAAGGGGAACATCATTTTGGCAGCATCAGCTCTGAAATAAATCTGTGGTGGCTCCAGTGATACTGGAACGTGCTGCTTGTCTTTCTGTGGCAGGCTTCAGGGCTGCTTTTTTCCCAACAGGGTTAAACAGATGATTCTACGTGAATGCATGCAAGATGGGATTTAAAAAGGTGGTCCATGACTATTGCAATGTCATAAAACAGCATTATTTAAACTTGGTGGAAACTTAAATAGTGGAAAACTCAAGTCTGTTTCGAGTGTTATGTCTTTACGTAGCACTTGTTCTGCCTGGAGACTGGGGGCTGGACCTCATCTGGTTCTCTTTCCAGGTATAAAGTAATTACAGGATCATTTTTACATCCATCCTAATGTATATGTGTGCATGCTAATTAACAGAGCTCTGCTCAGCCCTTGCTCACAGCTCTGCACTGGGCCTCCTCTGCAATGGACACAAGAGTCTAGAGTTTCCAAATGACTTTGTTCCTTGAAATGTGTCTGCAGCTTCTGCTCTTTGAAGGAAAGGTCAGCCTTGGGGACACCTGAGCCTGAATGTCAGAGCTTTGCCTCCTGCCACCACCACCTTTGGGAAAGAAAATAAACAAGCTCAAAGAGCAGGGTGGCTATAAATACTGAGGTGGCAGCTGAGACGCTGCTGAACAAGGTGCTGGGGTTGGTCTGTTGGGAACTCCTTGCCAGCTCAAGACACTTTCCCTGATGCTGCATTTTATATATATGTATGTATATGTACACACACATATATATCTATATATCTGTGTAGAAGCAGGTTAAGGGGGAAAAAAATGCATTTTACATTGACAAAAGTGCAGTTGGAGCTAGGATTTACTTCAGAAATGGACCCACTGCAAGGATTCTGATGATGAGATGGGCAATTTCCCTCGGATTTTGCATTGGGTACCCTAAGAGTTTTGGTTGCAGTGGAATGATTCAATTTATATAAGAATTTTCAGAAAAGTGTTTCATCTCTGCCTTGGAAATAGTGGTTTAGCAATGCTAAAGGCACACATTAAATGAATAGCAAAAGTGTCATAGGCTAGGAACTTGTGAGAATGATGGGAAGAATGGGGAAAGGTTGAAGAAAAATAAGGGGAGGATACCATTGGGATTTATACAAGTGAGCACTTTAAGGCATCAGAGCAGCAAATGCCTGGTGTAATTATTCAGTCAGAGGTGCTTGGTTGGGTAGGTGGGTCTTCCCCAAAGTTGTGGAGTGACTGTGAGTGTTTGCTGTGAGCACCTTGGTCGGTCTTCTCCTTTGCTCACCTCCTCTGGGGACACAAAACAGCAGCTCTAGGTATTGGTCCTGACTCCCATCCTGTTGCTCAGTTATCGTCCTCACTGTTAACCTCTCTCATCCATTTAGGTGTAAATAGCATGAAGATGAGACCCAGCCCATATCTTGAATGACCAGACCTGATCCCTTATCTTTGGAGAGACATCTAGCCTAGGTCTAGGGTGTCCAAGCAGGATCTCCTGAATCCCACAGGGATTGAGCCTTAGTTGTCTAAGGCAGATAAAGCAAAGACATGTCCCAGAGCAAACAAAAGGCGTGATGGAGGAACAGTCTACCACAAAAATCAGAGATCAGTATTAACTGAAAAAAACAAGAAGAAATGCATTACTTACTGATGTGTAATTTGTTTCCATCTGAAATCATTTGTGTGTTGGGTGCATCCTGTTACTCAGTCCGATTTACAGAATTAACAGGTGATTGTTCCTTTGAGATCATGTCAGGTGTTGGTTTCTTGTGACTTCTAGAGCCCTGTAGGTAAGTTCAAAACATCAGATGGAAAAGTGTTTATGGTAGCCACTAACTACAAGAGGTTTCTCAAAAACAAATAAAGGGACTTTTTAAAAGCATGAAAAGTTCCACCACCTAAAATTAGCGTGAAGAGGGGCTATCGAGTAACGCCGTTGCGTGCTCCCAACTTCGGCCCTGCAAAGTTCGGCATCTCAAGTGCTGGGGAGGTGAAGGGCAGAGGATGGTGATGTTGCCAGGACAGCTATTTTAGCAGAGTAGCTCCAGGCGATGAAACCAGTTGGAGGCTTTTCAAGTTGGCTGCTAAGATTTACTATTTTGCAAAAGTCAGGGTTGCAAAATGCAAATTTGGAGCTGTGCTTTGATTGTTACCTTCCCGAGAGAGGAAGAGAGCAAACTCTGGCTTGGTCTTTACTTGTTCCTGGCGAGGGACATGTTATGTGCAGAGGATGCAAGGGTAGAAAACGCCACACTGGGAGCAAAGGGGTTTGGAGTTGATTAGTTTGGTGAATTTTGATTGAGGGATTTATGTGCAGTTTGACTCGGAGATCTCTGCTAAGACTGTTCAAGTGAGTGGGTAAGGATGGCACCGATGCTTGCCTTTGTCCTGGGCAACCTGTGAGCTGCCCAGGCACCATGCAGGTGTTCACTGCCTCTTTGCCTTGGGGCCTTTAATCCCTTTTTTCAGCTGACTTCTCAGGTTCTGCTTTCTCACAGCCTTTCAGGAGCCTTTAAGTGTGAATGCCATGGCAGCTGGGGGGTTAAACGTGCTCCCAGGAAGATGGAGGCACATGAGACCAGTTTCCTGGAGGTCTACAAAGCAGCTTTATGCCCAGGTTAAGCTTGGCCTGTCTCAGATGGCTTTTGAGATGCTGGTGAGCTATGCCACAAAGCCAGCTCTGAAGGCAAATCCTTTCTGCTTCTCCCTGCTAAACCTTGTTGCTCGTTGACTCCTCTCTAACCTGACTTTATCTGTCATGGATCAAGGTAGCAAAGCTCTTTCTGCATCCATCAGGGATTGGGGTCACCTGATGAAGCTGGTTCTTGTGGGAAGGGAGGTATGTGCTGGTGTTTTGGGGTAGGTGTCAGAGGTGAGCTCTCCATTTGCTTTCTCCCTCTCTGCCTCCCCAATGACTGGTGAGATCCTGCCTGACTCTGTGGGCCAGGCTGCTCCTTACTGCAGTGCAGACCTCTGGAAGGATTTAGGGTAGACGCTTGATCCTTCATACAAATACCCTAATGCAATTAAATCCTCTTTGATTGGCAACTTCAATGTCTCAAAACTGCCCTTGTCTTTTAGGAGTGCTAGTGACTTTGTGTGTCCCCAACACTGAAGATGGTGCTGGAAAAAAAACCCCAGACAATAATAACCAGCACCAGCCCAACTGGACACTTAGGAAGAGAAACCCCACATTATGAATAAGAATACTTCAACAGATTTTAGGAATGCCGAAGGACACATTGCATCTTGCTCTGCCACTGTCACCGCCAAAACCACACCAGCCTAATGCATGTATTTGCAATGATGCAAAGGGCTGGCTTGTGTTTGCACATGCTGAAGTAGGGAGTGTTCAGATCCCTCCCTATTTCTTACCAAAGATGTAGAGTTTCTGTTCTTAAAGGCCAAGAGGGGATAAGACAGGCAGCTATTTCTACCAACTAAGTTTCACAAGAGAGGTGACACAGTAGAGACCTCCATGGAAGTGCTGATTGACTCCCTCCCACCAGATGCAAGGAGAACAGCAGTACCAGGAGGGGAAATGGAGGTGTACATAGGTAATATGGTCATTAATAAGAGACTGCTTGTTTGGTGCTTTTTATTCTCCTTTTTACGCCTCTGAGCCTTTGCGATTTCGTGAAGCCACCACCAGGAGAAGGTGTTGGCACCTTGAGGTTCCCCAGCCACCTTTCAAGATTCAGGTATGTGGACCCACAGCTTGGCAAGCGTTTGCTCTCCCTGTATGAGCGACTGCTGCAAGAGGTGCATTGCTGGGCATGGCAAACACTGCACCAGGTCACTTCTGGGGAAACAAGAGGCAACCAGGGACAGAGATCCTGAGCCCAAGGGCCAAGTGGATGGTATCAGAGGAGCCAGGGAGGAAAGATGAATTTTGCTCAGCCCCTTTGGGTTGTTTCAGATTCCCCAGGATCCTGTTATTGCTAGTAAAATGACAGTGGTCTGCTGATACTTAGAGGAGCTGGTTATAAAATTTAAGGCTATTCTGATCTGTTCTTGACTGGCTGCATAAAACAGGTCATTGGATTTTGCCCAGGAACAGAAAATAATTAATTATATATATGTATTTATATTCTGTCCTTTCTCTGAACGGACTTACTTAGCCACTATCTGATCTGCCTTTTTATTGACAGCTACTTCAATTAACTTGGAAAGAGTGTTCAATGAACATAGGGCATCTACTCTAACCTTGAACTGCTGATTAAACCCCCCTGCAGAATCCCTTTCTCTGGGGTGGGATAAAGAGAAGAAAGGGCATAGAGGAACTGTATAAAAATTTACTTTGCCTTCTTAAATGGTTTTTGTGATTTCCATTTCCCCTCTGCCCTGAATCTTGGTAAAAGGTTTATAACTGAATGTCACAAAACAGAAAAACACATCCCCACGCTTTCCCAGTCAGCTTAATACATTTTTTTGGATACCTTCAATTATTTCAAGGCTGATATCTGTAAAAGCAGACAAACATGCCAAAACCAAAATATATGTATCATGCAGAAGAGTAAAAGAAAGTTGTTTTGAAAGCATTCAAACATGACTTTGGAGAGGAGGGGATATAAAGAATCATTCAGACTGTGAACTCAAATGAAACACATTTTCCTCATAACTAAATTCACTTTGGATAACTTCACCATTTTTGAATGACAGAACATGTTAGTGGAAGTTCCTCTGTAGCTTCACTTACATGAAGGTGTAAGTGCAGAGTCGTGGGCAGGTCTGGGTGAGGAAGGGCCTCAGGAGGGCCTCTTGCCCAACTTGTGGGCCAAAGCAAAGTCTGCTTTGGAAATAGATTTGTTTGTTCAGTGTTGGAGAGTAACGGGTGGATAGGGATAGGTATTGCTTTATCTGAGAAATTGGATCTCTCCTGGGCTGTGAAAAGAGTACCAATTTTATGGGAAAGATGTAGCTGATTTTATTTACAAAGTCTGTAGTCTTAAATGAACGTGTAGGATTTCAGACTTACAGGGCCGTAGAGGTTTTCAGATGAACTTTTCCAGTGCTTTTTCAGCTCAGTGGCTGAGTATTAACCAGCCATGGAGGCAATGATCCATGAAAATGCTGCCTGCTGACTGGTGTGCAATGAGCACAGGGAAAGGCTACTAAAGAAAAAACCCCAAACCCAAACAAAGCACACACACAAACATTTGACCAAAGTGCCCATCTTTATGCAGTTTGTAAAGTTATCAGGGCTAATGTGTGTGCACTGTGTGTAAAGGCATCTCCCCTGAGTGCACTGGCTGCTGCAATAGGTCAACTAAAAGCCAGAAAAGATGAGAAGAGCTGATTACAGCTTCCCTGCAAGTGGCCTGGCAACGCGATAAATTCCTGTGGCCCATCTCAAATAGCCAGTCTGGGTGTTCCTACCTACCAAGAAGAAATGTGACATTGGGCCAGGCTACCTATGGAAACTTGTCTAGACCTCTTCCCCAGCCTCTATTTCCTGTTCAAGGAAGGACACTGGTTTGCTGTACCCTCTCCCATGTGGAGATGCTGTCACAGTAAAAGCATGCCAGGCTCTGGCCTGAGGTCAGCTGGCAGATGAACTTCTTGTGGTTTGAGACCCTGGTTTGTGTCTGTGACCTGCACCTGTGCTCTTTGGCCTTGGTGCTGTCTCCTAACCTGGCAGCTGGTTGGAAAGAAGGGCTTTTCCCATGACAGGTTCTTGCTGCACCCTCACCTAATGAAACTGGGTAGCTTTTGGTAGCTGTGCAGGCACAGCTGGGATCTTCTCTCCCTCATCTGATCTCTGATCAGTAGGGAGTGTGAGGTACTTGGTAGTGGTTTACTCACTCTCTAGGCTGGCATGGCTGTGCTGTGGTAGCTCCAAGGAGAGCCACAGTAACCTTGCTGCTGCTGCAGGGAGAAGAGATGATGTTGAGACAGCACAAAATATATATCCTAGAGCAGGAGAGCCTACAGTGACAAGACACAAAGCTGATGATGAAAACGTGGCAGGTTGTGAGTGAAACTGCTACGTGATGGAATCAAGAGGTGAAATAAGGACTTGACAGAGAATGTGTGAAAAGCACAGGGTATGCAGCTGAGGTATGAAACAAGTGTTGGGAGAGGCCTCTAGTTATGTGCTGAAGTGGATAGAGAGACCCACAAAAGGAAGAAAGGACAAGCATAAATTGGGCTGTGGGGAATGAGCCTTGGTTGTGAACCAGGTGACAGCAGAGCAAATGTAAGACATGTGCATCAAAGACAAGCCCTCTTTACTGAGGGATGGAGAAGGTACCCTCAGTCCCATGGGAAGAGGGATCCAGATCGTGCTGGGACTGGAAATAAGATGCATGACATGGACATGAGTGCTCTGACAGAGGCAGCCCATAGGATGCACAGATGCCCTTTGGCAGCACTAAGCAGAAAGGCCAAGTTCCCAGGGTGTGGTGATGGGGAAGACAGAGCATGGACATGACACATGGTCTAAAGATGGATGTTGTCTGGAGCACTTGTCTGACGTGTCCAGGAACTGAGAGGATTCTGCAGGCAGCAATGTTTGCTTCTCATCTATTTGAAAATGGAGGTGCAGCAGAGAAGTTTGATTACCTGTCCTTTTCATCACTTGTACCAGCCTCACTTTTGTCAAGATGCTTAGAGTGAAATCTGAGTGCTGTGAGCACTGCCAGTGTGCACAGGCAGTACTGCTCTGGTGGAGGCTGTGCAACCCTGCAAGATGCTCATGCTGCTCCTGCCCCATGGCTGGCAGCAGATGGGCCCACGGGAGTGTCCAGGCCTGTATCTGATGGGGAGCACCCTGCTGTAAGCCCAGGCTTCACATGCACTTGCACACACACACAGGCTCTCTTTTGAAGTGATTGATGCGGTCCTTGGCGTGACAGGCCCAAGTTGTGGGACAACAGGGACAGGCTATAGCTGGCAGGCAGGCACAGGAGGCTGGTGAATGCCATTGCCAAACTGGGCCCACAGCAAACGTGAAAGGAGAAACAGCTGGGAGCTTCTCCTCCCATGCATCCCCACTCTGCTGCTGGTTTGGGCAAATACAGTATTTCTTGGAAGCATGCCCTGCTGGTGGAGAGCTTGAGGGAAAGGAGCCAGTGGAAGACAGCAAAAACGTTTGGTGGTCTGAAGGCACAGTGTGAAAGCCGGTTTGCTGTGTTAGTGCTTTGGGCAGAGCTGCAGGGGGGAGTGGATGTGATGATACCAGGTCTGGCCGGGTGTTCCCATGCAGCTGCTGCTCTCCTCACAGGGTGCTCACCCATCTCCCCCACCCGGCAAACTCCCACGTGAAGCCAGGGTGCTGAGGGTGGATGCACTGTCCCCCTCCCCCCGACAAGTAGCAAAAGCACTGGCTGGAGGGGGTTGCAGGAGGGAGGTGAGGGGATAAGCTGCCAGACAGCTGGAAAAGGCACACCAGACAGGAGATTTTGGCTCATGCACGTTACCTGGTGACTGCAGCACTGCACTCCCACTCCACGGCTTTAAGAGCTTGTCTCTACATCCTCAAATGGGGACCCTTTCTTGCAAGCAGCAGAGAAAGAGTGGGCAGGAATCAATCTGTGACCTGAGCCAAAAATACTGGCTGCCCCACAGTTGCTGAAGTTCTCCTACAGGCGGGGAGGAAGGGGGTGCTGGAGCTGCCAGGCACACAGGAGGACACATGCTGTGTTGCTGGGGAGCCCTGCCAAGGGGAGAGGGGTGGGAGGGAGGGGATGGGAAGCTGAAGCCTGGGATATTTAGTGAAATGGAAACCGTGAACCAGAGGGTTGTGTGAGGCACTGCAATCCTCTGCTGGAATAGTCATGCAACTGTGCAGAGTGCTCTGGCAGCAAAACCACTCCAGGCACCCAGGCTCCAGCCACCTGGAGTTGCCCTCCCTAAGAAGTCCTCACTTAAAGCTAGTAAATGCCTTCATATCATGCTAAGAAAGGCTCACAAGCTCTTCTGCTGCGTTCCTGCTCTCTTTCTTTTTGTTCCAGATCCCCTCAAGCCCTGGTGTGTGGCAGAGCCCCGGCAGTCTCTGAGAGGTGGGTGAGTGCCACACAGCGCTCACATACAGACACACTTGAGGCAATGCGTGTGCCAAGTGCCTCTGCCTTCTCACATGCCTGTGAGTGCTGGTTTCAAAGAGCTTTGGATGTGGAAGGTCCACAGGCCTTCCCCAGGCTCTTGCTGGGCAGCACAGCCAAACCCCTTTGGATGTGGAGGGGCAGCTGAGGAGAGCCCCTGCCCAGAGGGGAGAGTGGAAGTTGCTGCTGTGTGTTGAGACTGCAAGATCTTGGGTGCCACAACCAGGTTTTAAGCAGTCACCATGCACCACGGAGCTATGGGGGCCCCCCAATTTGTTTCTGAGGTGCCTTTGCCTCAGATACCCCTCTTTGAGCCCTGCCTGCCTGTCTGGTTGTAAATATAGAAACATAAGCCCTGGAGGTTTTTTTCTCCTAACATGTCCCTCCCATCTTAGCATCATCTGTGCAGTTTCTCCAGCTGCTCCTATACATGGTATGACCTTTTTTTTTCCCCTTCCCTTGCTTCCCCCTCCATCTCATCCCCTCCCCGCTCCATCCCTGCTCCCTTCCCTGCCCAGCACAGGGAGTCTGGGACCAATCGGCTCTTCCAGACGATCAAATGTCACTATAAGTTGAGAGCTGCATCACCTTGGGACGCTCGCAGATCCCAGCCTGCCCGTCCCCTCCGACAAGGAGCTTGGTGCTTCTCTCCGCTCCTCCCAGGTAAGTGGGATCCCTGGCGAGGGGTGCTGCTGGAGGGTAACACTGCAGAAGGGATCAGCCTTGGTTTGAGTGGAGAAGCACCAGGGGTGGTTTGGGGTACACAGGATCTGGGATCTGACCCAGGATCCTAAGGAAAAGGCACTTGTTCCTGGCTTTAGTTGGGCATATCACAAGTCTCATGTCACCCACAGAGGTTTCAGTGCTGTGGACTCTCAAGGATTAGTAGTGGGAAAACAGATCCTTCTAAACCAAGATGTGGGGCTGGAAATAAGGTGTGATCTCTTGGGGAACTCGGGAAGAGCTCTCTCCAGCAGCAGGAGAAAAGTGCTGACCTTCCCTCCCCTGTCACTTGGAGAAAGGGATGGCTGAGGCAGGAGGTATGAAGGGCAGGACCATCAGGGAGTTTCTGGTGGATGAGGGGGCTGTAGGTCTAGAGGAAAATCCAAGAAAAAAAAAAGTGGTCCTTTCCTCCCTTCCACAGGAAAGAAGAAAATTGTGAGTTTTGCATGGTCAGGCCAGTGAAGTGAAAGAGTTTGAATTCATGAGTATGGGGAACATCCCATCACCACTCTGAATTTACCTTCCTCCTCCTGCCCCTCTGCACACATGAGGAATTTCTCTCACAGTTTTCTCATCTTCTGTGGGAGTGGGAAGTATCCCATGACTATATTTATGTTTCTTGGATCAGCTTCTTGCTTTCGGGTGGTGGGTGTCCTACAAAGGTGGGAGGGACACCAGTGCAGGTGATTCTGGTGGCAGCAATTTGGGTGGGAGCTGTGCCACTGATGTGGGGGAGCTCCAGTGAGGCTGTGGGTGAGTGCTGGGGCAAGAGCCAGGGAGGTGGTGGCGTCCCCAGGAGATGTTCAAGAGGCACCTGGGTGATGTGGTTGAGTGGTTCAGGGGGTTCAGTGGTAATCCCAGCTGGATGGTTGGCCTGGATGATCTTGTTGGTCCGTTCCTACCTTGATGATTCTAATAAGGAAAGGAAGGGGATATAAGCTAAGCATGGCCCTTAGCTTTTTGTCCTCTGTCTCAGCCTTGATATCCCTAGAAAACCCCTTGCAGGGATCAGACAGCTGATATCACCCTGAGGACAAGGATAAAGGGTACATTTTGGGATAGGGAATTAGGATTTTGCTACGTGTTAGTGGACCCTGCAGCAGTGCTTGAGTCCTGCTACTCTGTTTCAGTGTTAGAAACAAATGCACATTCATATATATTATACATAATACCCATATCTTTTAATATAATATGTATGTATGTTAAAAAAATCCACACAGTGGCTACTTCTGGGAGAGTGGCCATGTGGTGCTTGGTGGATGAGAGCCCCAGTCCTCGCCTGAGAGCTGTCCCTGCCAGGTCCCATTGCCCATGCAGGGCCACTTTTGTCCTGCCCCTTTCCGTGGGGCTCTTGCTACCTTGCCTACCTTGTATGGCCTGGCTTGAGAGGGGATGATTGATGGGTGGGTTATTTCCAGGGATGGCCTGGAGGTGCAAGGCAGCCCATTCCCCCTCCCGGGTGCATTCTCAGCTGCTAAGAGGCTTCTTGGGATGTGCTGGCTCTGCTCTTTTGGCTGAGGCCAGGAGCATTTGGGGCCAAAAGGGAGATGGTATTCCTGCCCACCTGGGGCTAAGGATCGGTGTGTTTGTCCTTCCAGTGACCCGCTTGGCTTGAAAAAAATGCAGAAAATAACCTTTGTTTTCACCTTTAAGGGCTGGAAGCAGGCAGGAAGTTTTCTGTCTGGTGAAACTTTCCCAAGTGTTTAGATTTCCTTCCAAAGGGTGGGCAGTATTAACTAATTGATTTTATTACATCCTTAAACCTCAGTCAAGACCAGAATCCATTTTTCTGCCACTATACAAACAAAGCCCAATTATTGCCTGAAGGTGCTAACAGCCTTAATCCTGGGCTGCATTTGCTGTGTGTAAAGTAATTTCCACCAGAGGGTAATCCGAGCCAGCTGGAGACTTTCCATTGCCTTGGGGTGAACTTAATCCTAACTGCAAAAACTGCCACTCTTAACAGATTGCTTTCTTTATTGCCTTTTGGATGTAAATATAGTCCAATTTTGCTGGCTGCTTTGATGACAGAGTTAGCTATGTGGATAATGCTGGGCATCAAAGAGCCTTTCTTGTCTTGGGCGGCTGTAGTTGTGACAGTCTGCATTTTGCCCCTGGCTTTAAGGGACCAGATGGCTTTTGAATGCCATGAAGTGGACAGACACCTTGTTCTTCTTGAAGCTAAACCTTTTTACCTTGCCAGCCAGGGGCAGTGGCAGTCAGCTGCTGCCTTAAATGACAGCTTTTCCTGACAGAGGGACCAAACCTGGTTGAATGTTTGGCCCTCTCAAGGTTGAAATCTGTGATCTTCCCCTGGATTTTTTTGTCCCCACTGCCCTCTCCTGCAGGGTTCCTGCGTCTGGCTCATCTTTGTCCAGAGTCTGCCAATGCACTTGTTATTAATTCATTTTATCTGGGGCCAAGAAATCCCCCCAGGGTTGGAGTCTTATGGTGTCAGGGATGCTGGCATTCTCTCTCCGCTTTTATAGCGCACGGACAGATGCCATGCAAAATCCCATTCGCATTTGCAGCGCTTGGATTAACAAATATGGAACGGGTAGGGGAACAGCCGATGTGACACCCCTCAGCAAGATGTCCTTAGAGCTAAATTGGAGTCTAGATGAGCTCATTCCAATAACTGCTAATGGAAAGCCTGATTGCAAAGGCTCCCGTTGACTTCAATTGCCTTGGAAAGAACAGCGTGCGCTGCGCTACGTGCCTGCCCTGCACTGAACAGACGCTCTCCCTCTGTCTGCACACAGAGCGTTCTTGAGCTGATTTCTTCACCATTTAGTGGTATTACTCTTCTTCCTGCTGGAATGAGAGAGGAGTTCAGCCTACAGCCTTTTAAAAGTCCTCTTATTTTTTTAAATCCTCTGCCTTGGGAAGAAGGAACGCTGCATTTATAAAGGCTTAATCCATGGGAGGATTGGCCATTGCCCTGAGTCTTTACAGAACATGTATTTTGGAAGAAGTCAACAGCTGGGCATTAGGCAGGTTCCCTCTGCAGGCTTTTGCCTGGAGAAGCTCTGCTGTCCTTTTACATAAACCAACATACTGTCAAGCATTATTACTAATAGCTTGAATTATTTTTGAAGGCTGAAATGAGACTGCTAACATGCTAGCCACTGAGCTGATAGCAAGTGGAAGTCTTCATCCTGAAGATTTTATGAAATCTAGACTGAAAAGACCAGGGGAGAGAGACCAGCAGTGTTGCAGCATTCAAGTAATTGACAGAAGAAGCAGTGTGAATTGGCGAGCAGAAAAGTAATTTGAAAGCTGAAATTCTTCCCAAACACAAAATTCCCCCTGCTCCCCCTGCCTGGTAGGACTAGAGTCCCCTAAGTACTCTTGGGATGGCTGTTGCACTCAAGGAGTGGGCAGCCACAGCTACAAAGTCAAAAGCAGCCCAGGACCAAGAGACTCCTGAACCCAAATCTCATGTGTTCTGCCAGTAGATTACCCCTCCCATTCAGCACCTCAGCTCAGGTCATAACACAGCCACTGCTGGCACTACTTCCAGGGCAATGCTGAATTTCAGAAAGAGAATAAATGAGAAACGAGAAGAAAAACATTGGCTGTTTATCTCTCCTTGAAACATGGGGGTTTTAAATCCGGTTGATGTTAACGTATGGTGCCCAAGGTCATTGCTGGGGAATGGAGAGAATCCCTTATAGGGCAGGGTTGGAGCCTGTGGGATTACTGCCTTCCTCTGAAATAGAAAGCTGCTGAGCTGCAGTTGTTCCTTTTGAACCTAAGTCAGCCCACCTGCTCCTTCAAGACATCTCTCATATATCAGCTGAATAATGAAGTCATGAAAGTTGGGGTTTGGGCCAGCAAGGAGAAGTCTGGCTTTCTAATTTAGGATCTTCGGTGGGTTTGGAGAAATTTTCAAGGGCCCTTCCTCATCTTCTCCCCTGGCCTCAGGGCAGCTGATGCTTTTAGGAAAGCCAGAGTGTTGCGTTACGTAGAAATGGTTGTATCAATGTGAACTGCCTAACTAGGCATGTGGCTGGTTTTCATCCTAAAGTTATCAAAAAATTATTGTTCACTCACTCGTCAGTTGTATAAACCAGACACACTTTTGGGTGCTGTCAAATTATCTCTAGGTATACTGGTAGTTTCAGTTATTTTTGTAACTCTGACTGAGGCTTTGGAGCTGGCACCTTCCCACTTGTGGTAGCACAAAAGAAGGAGAAGTTCCTCTGATCTTGCTGGAGCGATGGAAATGTCAGATGGGTGAGGGAGGACACCTCAGCATTGCCTGTCTCCCTGAGCTCTGGGGATTTTGTAATTTAAAGCTGGGACTAGGCAGCCCCTGGGTGTGCCTGTGGGAAGCAGCTGAGTTGATGGGATATGTCTTTCCAGATGATATTTTTCCCCTCCTCTTCCCTTGTCCTCTGACATGGCTGGCAAAGGTTTGTGTTTCTCCCAAAATGTCAGTGTTGGCGGGGAACTGGTTGCTGTGTGGGAAAGCAGGGGCTTTGCTTTTTTTTTTTTTGACCTCAAATGTCAATCCATCTGCTTCTGTCTTGGTATTTTTTATGAGGTGCACTCACTAATAACACCTTTTTTCTTCTTTTTTTCTTGTTTTCCTTTTCTTCTCTTTCTCTTTTGTCTAGAAACTAATTGCCAACATGTCTGATACCGAGGAAGTGTAAGTAGAAAGTTGTCTGCATGTTTATCTGCTCAGCTTGGCTCCACACAGCAGAGCAAGGGCATCCCTGCAGGTTGCTGCTCTGTGCTCAGCCTGAAGCCCCCTGAGCCAGTGAAAAAGGGACATCTTGATTTAGATCGCCAAAGACCCCTTGTGTCCAACACAGGACATCTCCTAGACACTTCCACCCAGCTCAGCCTTCCCTCCCTGGTTGTGGCACTGCACCTGGAGGAGGGGAAATAAAATCCACAGTGCAGTGGGAAAGATGCTTTTTTCCCTGGTTTAACAAATCTAGAGTAATATGATCAAACCCAATGGGACCATTTGACATTTTTGCATCAGAAGGTACAGAAGGGATATTTAGGGCAGTCATGGGATCAGAGGAATCATGGACAGACCTATGGTGGTCACTTAGCTCTCTCAAGTTCAACTCAACTTGTATCATTCTGTTCAGCTCTTGAATATTTTTTCCAAGGATTTAATTTGGCACCTTTTTCAGGCAATCCCTAACTAACATGTCTTTCCTTTAGGATGTGGCCCCAGGGTTGCTATGGGACTTGGGTGTCATGCAAGGGGATGGTAGAGCAGGAGAAGCTGGCAAGTGTGGGCAAGGAATGGGAAGAGACCACAGGACTTGTGTTGCTAAAGCCATGGGATAAACATTGAGCAGCACTTGTTTTATGCCAGGTTTCTTTAGACAGCCCTAGGGCTTGGGGAGGCTGTAGCACATCTGGGTTGGTGGGGGCCATTGACTGCAGGCTGGCTTGCCTGGCACACTGGGACTGAGGGCCTTTATCAGCCCCTGCACGGTACTCATGTGTGGGTGTCATGTCAGAGCCCTGGCGTGGAGGATTATTCCTGGATATGGATCAGGATCAGGAACACTATTTAAAATAAACCCAAAGCCAGTCACTTTACTACTCTTAAAACCAAGTATCTCCTGGAAGAGCAGAGAAAATGGGGAAAGAAGAAACAACAGACTTTAAATAACATTGCATTGGGTTGCTTCTGTGTATGGTTTAAAGCTTGACATCAGTACAGAGAGGGATAAATACTTATCTAGTTTCAATATCCTTTTTTCCTCTTTCACAGGGAACAAGGAGAGGGTAAGTCTTAAATCTGTCTGTAATTGCTTCTGTGAAAGCCTGCAACATTTGCTGGCTGTGTCAGCTGGTATGGTTAGACAAATCTGAAGTTACTTTTTTGTGCTTCTATCTGTCTGACTGTCACCATCTTCTGGTGTTTTTACACTACCTGTAGCACCCTGGCAGTGTTTGTGCTAAGGGTAGCCTGTGGGGTTTCAGCCCCAAATGGATGCCCTGGTGGGAGGGGATGCTGCTAGTTTTTGTAGGGGCACTGCCATCTGCTGGCAATTGATTTTGAAGCTTTTGTATGTGTAATATATTCTGTTTTTGAAACATAAATCCTCACAATGTTTATAAGCAATATGCATAGAAACTTTTCTTATATTCAGAGGCCCTCTCTGCCACCTTTTCCCATCTAATGCATGTGTAACCTTGAGTTTCTATTGCCTAAGGAAAAATTCAATACTTTATTGTTGCCTTCCCCATTTAATAACTCTTATTTTTTATTTTCAAAGTCATTTAATTTGTTATTTGACTTGCTGATTTGCAAGTGGCCTCTCAGAAACCATCTTGCCCAGCATCCCTCTGAGCACAGAGGGCTCTGCCATGGGTAGTGTCCTACTGATGTATTAAATCTGATGGTTGATTTGTCTACTTTTTGTCCCCTCTCCCATCTCAATGCAGAGGAGTACGAAGAAGAAGGTAACAAAAAAAGCGGAACGTAATTTATCTTTCTTTGATTCTTGGTCCTGCTTTTCTCTTGTCTACACTTCACCCTTCTCTTTGGTGCTTTCTGCTAAAGGCAATCTGAAACACTTGATCAGTAAACCAGTTGGAAAACAAAAAAACAGTCAAGTGTTTTGGGGGTGGGATGTGCAGAGCCTTCATGTTAAGTGAAATGGAGTATTTGTATGAGGGGATGGTGAAAAAGCTGGGGGCTAACCTGTCCATGAACTTGGAATTTTGTAGAGCAGGGATTGGTGCAGACCCCACATATCATCAGTGAAATTCTGCCCTTCTCATTTTGGCAGTGTCCACAGATTGAGTTTAAATTTTGAAATTGAAAAGAGGAGCACGTTGTCCAGCTCCTGAGGAGCAGCTGACAAGGCACTGCTGAGGATAGAAAAGGCAAGGCAGAGAACCAACTGGCAAAGATGAAGTATCTTACCATGCCTTTAGCTGGCAAAATGTGATTTGACAAGCTGTGAGAGACGGAGTGCTGATGTGGAAAGATGGAGCATGAAAAACCCTTCTCACCCAAGTTGTTTCACCTTTTGTAGGCAGCAGGGAGAAGATGATTTTGGAGATGTATCACTGTCTTTACTGGGCATTTTTGACACACTGGCTTCAGTTCAGGCAAGTGTAGCTGCCAGTTGTCATCCTTCATTTTCCCAAGGTGTCTGGAACAGAGCTAAGGGCCAAACTCCTGGAATTTCTTCCAGGATCTGCCCTTACTGTCTAAGGTATCTTCTAAGGGGTTGAAAGGAAAACCTTTTACTGGAGGTGGAATATTTGCTCATGGAGTGTATGAGACCAGCTTGGAGACAGAGAGTTGTCTCTGCAGAAATGTCCATTTTGGGGATTTATACACAGCAACTTTTTTTTTTTTTTTTTTTGACATGGGTTCCTCAAAGTTGCTGCAACAGCCAAATTCCCATAAGTGATGGTGGGAACAGAGGTGCAACTGTGGCTATGTTGAGAGTAGTAGTTTCTGCTGTAAGGTACATTATCCGTAAGTCAGTATTTCCCTAGCTTCTGAAGGGACCAAGGGCTCAAAAAAAGAAGAAGAAAATAGAGACACTGAATAGGTTGTAGAGCTGCCTTCAGTCATCGTCTGTCTCTCTGGCCCTGCATGGAGTGGCAGAGCCAGGAAGGGGAAAGTGTTCTTCATGCTCCATCCTTCATGTCTTGTCAAATGTTGAAAGAGCAAACGAAGGGTGTTGCTCCTGCAGACAAGCCTTCCTTAAAGGAGAAGCATTTCTTGCCCTTCTCCTTTCTTCCCTAACTGTCTACTTTTTGTTTTCAAGTATTTAATGACTGATATAAAATTAATAGGCAGGTGACTTTCAATTTTTTTTTTTAATCTGCATGACTGACTCCTCTGAGGTGTATCTTCTCCTTGCTCCATACTTCTGCTTGACCTTTGAGTTTCTTTCTGATGTCATCCATTTCTTTTCCATATAACTTTTCTCCATCATTTTCTAACCACCATTTTTCTCCAGGCTCTAGCTCACCCCACCATCAATTTCTAACAGTTTTCTGTTTTCATTTTCCTGCTTGCTGTTGCTTCTTGTTCCATGACACTTGCCACCTGAAGCTCAGGAAGAAGGTATGTGACATGGCTTCTGCTTTCTCTCTCTCAGTGTGGAGGGAGGATGTGTGTGAAGACATCCAGAGCAAATGGTTCACACCCAGTGGCCAGGACTCTGTCTTGAGCCACAGACATCAATGTGATAGTGGACATTGATGTCATTTATTGAGCTGGTAGGAAATTTGGTCTGTTTTATTTGTTTAAAAAAACCAAACCAATTATATATATGAAAGAAATAAAATATATCTATACATTAAAAAAATATGTTGCATTAATACAAACATTTTTTATATATGTGAATGTATATGCATATAACTATATGAAAACAAACATATATATATTTGTTGTACCTTTTTTATTGAACTGCTTGACTTATTTTTGGCATAACAGTGTCAACATGAATATTTTCAAGGGAGGGAGACATCCTGTGAAGTTTATATTCATCTGGTAAAATTCAGGAATGAATTTATTTGAAGTTTCAAAAATTGATAAATGTTGGTGAAAATTTTTTACCATTTGAGAAAAAAATGTAAAGCAAAAGAAATGCAGCAGTTTTATTTTCATTTAGAAATTCACCAAAAGTTGGGTTTAGGGTATTTTAGCCAGCTCTAATAAAGAATAACATATTGGATGCCTTTTTACGTGGTTTTCACTTGTGGTCATATTCCCATATTTCAGTAACATTTATAACCCCATAATGTGCCCATAAAAATGTTATTTTTAATTCTCTCTCACCCTGTAATTCCATCATTGTGTATTCTTACCCATAATGGCCTGGGAGCTTGGCAAACCTCAGGAATGTTCCAATAACATATTTCCTGTTTTAATTTTCTCCTGTTTCTCTTGCTATGTGATGTTTCCCACCCACAGAAGAGGCTCAGGAAGAAGGTAGGTAAAACAGCATCTCAGCCCTGCTGGTTCCTGCAGCAGGGCTTGGTGCTGATGTGCACTTTGATTTTGCAAGGTGATAAAGCAAGAGACAAGAGAGATGCTGGGACAAACTCTCTGCAGAGGGCTTTTCTTGTCCCTTGCACAAGTTTCACTGAGGGTACCCCACATCCCGGAGTATCTGTGCAGGCACCTCTGCTCCAGTTTTGGGGAGGGAGCAACAGGGAAAATTTGGATACCATCCCTTCATCCAAGACACAGCATGCTCTGAGGCTGATTTTTAGCCCTGGGTATTTGTGTGCCATGGAATAACCAGGGTCTGGCTGGAAAGGTTTCTATCAAGTGTCAACTGGTTTCTCCTATGTAGCTTGGCAGATCATGATCAGATGGATTTTGAAGTCAAAATCTGTCTGTGTTAAAATATGTGCTTAGCCCTATGTTATATAGTACATACACTATAATATGTCATATTATATATAATATACCATATATATTATAAGTTTATAAGCTATAATATATCCTATTATATATAATATACATAATACAGCAGAATTATAACCATGTAGATGCTGGTAAGTAACCCCAGCTGGCTCCCCACGTTGCACACAGCATTGGCCAGGGTGGGACAGACAGGGCAGAGGAGGGGCTGGAACAGAAACTCACCCTTTGCACTCGAGGTTTGGGATGTGGTGCTCCAGGTGCAAGGAGCCAAAGGGTGTGTTGGTTCCATATTTGCAAAGCTTTGTGCTGTGGGCGTATTTTAAACAGGGGTAAACCTGTTTATAGTGCCACAATAGACCCACTCTGAGTTTGCAGAGTTTTCACCACATCTGGGTCCAGATGGTTTTACATTTCTTCTATCTGTGCGTGCTCTGCTCGCCTGTGTCCATTTCATCTCCTCCTCGGTTTATTTCATTCATCCTGTGCTTTTTTTTTTTTTGTAAACCCTCTGTTGCATTCACACATTCTTTAGTCTAACTGTTCTCGTTTTCCATCTCATTGCTTTTGCTTCCTGCCGCATCCCACCTGACGAAGCTCCTCCGGCAGGTACGTCCATCACCTTCCGAACTGCTCCCTGCTGTCTCCTTGGTGGTGCTGGTGGGGACTCGGGGGTGGTGCAAGAGGAGCAGTACCAGTTCCTTTGCCTTTTTGCTTCTGTTGTCTTTGCTTTCCACCTCCCCTCTGTGACGGGCTCTGCCGCTGGCTAACACACAGGAATAATCTCAGTGCAAGTTCTGGCAGGGTCGGCTCGGTGGCAACCCAGCCTCTCTGCCACGGCTCACCACAAAGCCCATCTAGGCAAGGGCGGGAGCTGTTCCTCTGAAACTGCAACTAGAGAGAAGTTTCAGCACGTGATATCTGAGCTTACTGTGAGATTTTCCCTCTCTGATATGTTTTTGCCCCTTCCTTTCACGTGGTGAAGTTGTTTCCCAGCCACATGTGCCTCAAATTCCTTTTTATCTCCAGGCCATTAGCACATCCTTTACTGGGATAAAACTTTTCCCTCTTAGCAGAATTTTCAGCCTATGAAAGGTTTTCAGCCTATTTCAGCTCATGTAACAATGTATTTCTCCTAATGTTCCTTTGCATCCTGTCCCGTGGCTCTTCACACCTAAAGAAGCTCATGAGGAAGGTATGTGACATGACTCCTGAATTCCTGTCTTTCAGAGTAAGCCCTGGCTTAGCCAATAAACCGTAAGATGGCAAAAGGAAACAGGAGTTACAAATAGGCACATTAATACAGACTAAAACTTGCCACCATTTTGTTTTTTGTACTGTCTGCCTTCGTGTTCTGTCTTGACATTGACTGCACTGTTGATGTACGTGGTAATTGTTGCACGAAAAAAAGCTTGAAAACTGCTGGGAAATGTAAACCTCTTAAAAGGATGAATGTTGAAAAACCTTTACTCTGAGATTGGTTGGGTCTCCTTGGGAGGCTTATTTTGGACCATTTGGGGTGGCTCTGGCCTCCAGACTGTATGCAGAAATGCTCATGATTGCTGACATTCTTACAATAGCCTTTCCACACATCTTTTTTTCAGCTTAAATCCTGTGGGTATAGAGCAAATGGTGATAAATTTGATGCTTTAGCTTTGCAAATGATTAAAGATGGTTTTCTTGTTCGTATAATGGAGTTTCTAGGCCACTGTTTCATGGCAGTACTTGCAGCCACTCAAAACCTGCTGGCCTCAGGTTGTAAATCCACATGGACAAGCATCTGGGTTATGAAACAGCGTGCTGCTCCTGGCTTTGTGCAGGACTGCAGGAATGGCTGTATAAGACAAATGTCATCTCATATGGCCACTTAAATCAGCTTTATGTTTTTAATATCTCAGACCATTTGCACCCTCACTTCCAGTACTGCTTTTCATATCCATACTAATTTTATTTGCTTGCAACATACTCTCAGTCTGTCCCTCCCCCTCCATTTTCCCCAAGTGAAAAGTTGCTCTGATGTTTCTAACGCTCTCATCTTCCTTTGCATTTTGCTCTGTGACTCTTCCCACACGCTAAAGCTCATGAGGAAGGTATGTGCCATGACTTGTGAATTCCTCTGTTTCTGTTTGGAGCGGTAACTCGTGCAGGAATTCTGGAGGTGGTTGAAGATGAACCGATGCAAAAAATATCCTCTGCACGGTTGCTTTGCTCTCGTAGGATAAGCAGTGTGATGAGTAATAACTACTAACTGCTGTTTGAAAACAATGCCTGAGGCACAGGCTGGGCACTGCTTATGTATTCCCCAGCACCTGATGTCTCTAGCCATGCTATTCCTATGGACACCAGTTGGAACGGGGATAGTGTTCCCCAAACCATTTCCTCTGTGCCATGCCCAGGGTTAAAGGTGGGACAGCCGTGTCCTGAGGCAGTGATTTGTCCCTCAGCTGGGTGCACCTCTTCCCCCGTGCCCCTGCCACTGCACAGAGACAGAACTCCCTTTGGCAGCAGTGTGTGGAGATGTGGGGAGACTTGCACCTGAAGTCATGAGTGTGTCAACAGGTGACACCATGTCATACCTAGTTTTTAGTGTTGGGGTAAGGATTGGACCAAGTGGCACCATTTTGGTTGGAGCATATTTGAGAAAAGGTGTAGTGTGTGCTTTTTCCTAAACTATTGGGAGGTTTCTGGGTTAATGTCCATTATGCAAAACCAGGGGTGGCAGGGTTGCATTTTTACTGAGTTTTAGAACCGGAATTAAGGTCCAGATCTGGTAAGGCAATCTGTGTGATTGGCAAAATAGAAGATCATGCTTACTAAAGCATCAGCCTGGCAGCCCACACCCATTTACCTTTCAACTGCCCTTCTGCCTGCACCTCTCTGCTTGTCCACCCAGGCTTCCACAGGATGCTTTGTCCTGCAGGCTGGAGAGCAGTAACATGCTCGTACTCACTGTTCCACATCGGTGTGCAGCCCTACACACCTGTGGTGAAATCCTGGGCACCAAGGAAATCAATGCCAGCCCCTCAGAGCCCATTGATTTCCACGGTGGCTGGGATTTCTATGCACATGAATAAGAGCAGGTTGTCTGTATCCTTTTTGCACATTCAAACTTATGGGTAATTGACTTGCTTTAAATACAAGTAATGTTTTTGTCAACCAAAGGCTACCAGTGGCACTTGATTTATAACATTATGAATATATATATTTTAGTCATCTGCATCTTTTATATACAAACAACCCTTCCTCTCCACAGTTCTAATTGGCATTTATATGTGCCCTCTATTTCTCACTTAATCTTATTAATGGTTTTTATGCCTTTAACCCCCCCCTCCACCACCTTGCCTAAGGAAAGTGTAAGGATTTTTAATTATCCTGTTTCTTGCTCTAATTCTCTTATCTTTCTTTGCATCTCCTTCCCTGCTACTTCCCTTTTAAAGAAGTCCATGAACCAGGTATGTGACTTCTGAATTCCTCTGCGTCAATCTGAAGGGTTATTGTGTGCTGGAAATCCAATTCCACTTGGTAATTTCACAAATGGGTCATGTGCTGAATTGGGACAAAATGGAAACTTTTCAACCAACCAAAAAAAAAAGGAGGAGCACATTGTTTGACAGCTGTTGAAAATTATGGGTTTTATTTAGTTAAAATATTTTGTTCCAACTTCTTTTTTCCTCTCTCCTCTATGGAAGATTTCCAAATTTTGAAATGAAAATTTTATTTTAGATGCTTCTGAAGCATTGACTTTATGGATAATGTAGGGTATATATAGAGTAAGGCAAGAACAAATCTGGAATGAGAAGTTGCTACAAGGCAAAAAGTGAAAAAGTTTTGTTGCAGAGATGTTAATATCTCTGCAACCCTAATGGCTGTGAAACTTTTATATTATTTTAACCACAATCTCAGCTAAATCTATTGAAATATTGAAGTTTAATTGAAACTATGATTTATGTTGGAAAATTTTAACAGTAACTCTAGTATTATACTCAGGAATTCAAAGATGGTGGAAGTAAACATAAAAATCAAATATTAACGATAAACTGTAACTTGTAGCTTCCTCACACCTTTGACCAGTCATAATTTCCTCATCACTCTGTGATGCATAATAATGAGGATAAAGCTAACTGCTGCATGAAAAATGGAGTAACATTTTTTGTAGACAAACATCTTAATGTATGAGCTGTAATAACAGCCACTTACTGGACTCGGAGCCATCCTCACAGTGCATATGGGAATGTTATAATGTTTATTACCTGGAAAAACAGAAACTGAACTTGCAGTGTCCTCTAAACTGTCTGTGGAAATGATTCTGTGCCATGTGGAGTAGCTTTATTAAAGTAGTCGTGTGTCCTCAGTCTCCCACCCCAGCTATTTCCCTCTGCTGTCCACAGAGGGAGACCAGCCTCTTAGTTCAGAGCAGATCAAATGCTTTTGCCAGTGCTGGAGTGAGGTGAAAGCTGATTGATTTTTACATGACTTAATACTTCAACATTCATCTCTTGACTGCTTCTCATACCTCTCCTGTTCTCATCGCTTCTTGTTTCACATCCTTCTCTTTTTAACCGTATTCATTTTTGTCTCTTAATCTGCACCTAAGGTTTTTCTGACTTTGATTTGCACAAGCTAAAGGTCATTGCTTCCATCACAGCTGCTTTGCCTGCCTCTGTACCTCTTTTCCATGGTATTTATTGAACTGCTACTCACTACTTGAGAGCTGGTCTCTAGCACTGCCAGATGTATGAGCTTGAAATTTGTGCAAAACTCGAGGTATTAACTTAACATGATAAACTATTAAGCTGTACCTACAGCCTCCCCATGCTTTCTTTTCCCTCTGTAACATAAAGCCCAATAAAACCAAGAGAAAATGTAAATATAACAAAAAACTTAACAAAAAACTTTTCTGTCATAAGGAGACTGTCCCTACTGCATGATTATTTAGTTTCTCTGTTATTAATGCTGTCTTTGCCTACCACATCTTCTAAGTCACAGCTTTGGCCTGCACAAATTCACAGTTATTGCTGTTGTGGGATTCTTGCTCTAATTCTTTCATTTGTCCTTGTTGACTTTTTCCACCTAACCAAGCTCATGTTTGTGACATCTAAATTCCTATGTATTAATCGGAAGCATTCCTGTACATAGGAATTTGAAGATGTTGAAGAATACCAGAATCATGAAGAATCAATCCATTCTTGAAATTCTCTAAAATTTATTTTCCCAGTAGGAAAGTATAAATATTGTTTGTAACTGAAGAATCACCATCTAAGAAGCTTAGAACAAACTTTTTTCATTCCCCTGAAAACTTTTAGGGCTGTGACTACCCCATGGCCCTGACAGAAAGCAGGTACCTGAGCTGCAGAAACCCAAGCTGCTTACACTTGCAGAGAGTGGATTGCATCAGGATTCTGGCACGCAAACTCAAGCAGTTTCTAGTCCTTTGCAGCTGAGACAAGCTCTGTGCAGACACAAATATTGCCAGTTCTGCAGAGCTAAGGCCTGAATCTGCCAGCAGAGATTCTTAGATGGTGGAGCTTCAAATGCAGGCATAGGGATACATCCAAAGCAGTACCTCCTTCAGTAACTCTCACATCCTCATGCCAGCTCTGATAGCCAAAAGGGCAGCTGAAACCTCAGTAACACTAAATGCTTGTAAAACTCTCTTACTGGGTATGTTTTCTTTCAAATTTAAGGATCACCAGTGTTACTACATTTGCCCATGGTTTATAAATTTGCATGATTTAAACTGTTGAAAATCATCAACATTCAAATTCCCTTTATCTATTGTTTCTATGGCATCTCCTCCTTATCTACTTCATACCCCACTGTAATTACACTCCTTTTCCATTCTTATTAACAGTCCATTCCTATAACCTGGTCTGCAAATTTTACTTCTTCAACCCAGTCTTACCAAAGTCTGAGGTGATCCCTTCCTGAATAACTTATTTCTAATTCTTTTATCTTCCTTTCCTCTGTTTTTCCCCTGACACATCCTACTAAATGAAGCCCCCCCTCCAGGTATGTGATTTAACTTCTAAACTCCCTGGTTTGTCTGTCTGCTGGGATGGTGTGTGTGAGAAGTGAATACAAGGTGACAGGGGATAACAGCCAATCAGTTCAGGATGGATTATAACTTGCATGCCTTTGGGGTGGTTCTATTTTAGTTTAATATTTTTTCAAAGTAAGGTGTAATCAGCAGTAAGGAGGAGGAGGAGACTTACCCCGTGCATGACAATTTCACTACTAAAATGGGAGAACGCACAAATTCTATTGTGAAAGGGTAACTCAGCAAAAAGTCTCCTCGTGGAATGCATTAAATTCTGTGATATGAGAACGAATGTTTCTTCCTGTAGGAAAGGATTTATATCAGATCTCAGGGCAGAATTTGAGCCATTGACTGTACACGGGGAATATAAACACTGTGAGAGTTTGTGGATTTTTATGCCTGCTTTGTGAAATATTTGGTGGTGTGTGTGTGGCTGAAAAGCAAAATCTACCCTGCAAATTCACATTGCTGATCTATTCCTGCTTTGCCAAAACCCAGAAGAATGACATGTAGACTTGCACAGACTTCTAATGAACCTTTTCTTCCTATGAAGTGATCCGTTTGTAATTTCACATTGCAAATGGGTTTGAAGAGCAGCAGTACATTTATACAGACATCAAAGTTGCCTTCAAGGAAGAAAATGGCCTAAGCCATAGATCTAGAAGGGAAGTGAGCTTCTTTGGAAGTTAGCTGAACGTTGATGATGAGTTCTGGCAGGTATTTCAGCAGGTTTCTGAACCACACTGTGTTTATTTCAAATGGCTGAAATACTGCTGTAGTAAAGGATGGGTTCAATAGTGCTTTGAGAGTGCTGGCTATGTTCATGTGCATATTTCCAATCACGGTAAACCTGAGTACACTGTGCTGTCAGGTTGTGCTTTATGCTGTATCATGATTAGAAGTGGTTTTAAGCACTGCACTATTATCATAAATCTGCCTCTTTTACCTTTCATGTTCTGTGACTTCTCTTTATGTGTTATTTCACATGAAATTATTTTACCTGTTTACTTCTTAACTTCATTCTTGGCTCCCCTTTTCCTCTCTGCCCCTCCTCCCCCTTGGCTCAAAAGCTCTTTTGGTGTGTGAAGTAATAGGTTTCTTGTTCTCATTCTCTTGTTTTCCATCGCAACTTGTTCCATGACACTTCACACCTGAAGTTCATGAGCCAGGTATGTGACATGACTTCTGGTTTACTCCACCTAGGTGCAACCTGAAAGTGTGTATGTGTGTGAGAGACAGAGAGAACAGGAGTCCTGGGCTGGCAGAAGAGAAGAAAACAAGAGAAACAATTATTAACCACAATGATCATTTGCAGCCCTCTTCTCCTTTAACCTCCATGCTTACTGCTACTTTAACATTACAGCATTTTTAAGTCTTGACAGTCTCTCCAGATACCTTTTCTTGCTGCCTTAGTTCACTAATTCCTTTATTTTTTTTCCCCTTCATGCATTCCCTGGTCTCTTTCTCAGGATTCCAAGAACTTTAAATAACTGTTCTGTTTTTTTTTTTCCTATTTCCTGTCTTTCCATCACTGCTTGCACCATGACACCAGCAGAGGAAGCTCATGAGGAAGGTATGTGATGAACCTACAGACCCTCATCCTTTTTCTCTTTCAGTTCTGGGGAAACAGTGTCAAAACCACTGACATTCTTCAAGAAAAACGAGAGTATGGGAGGGAGATGATCTCTCTAGATGGATTTTGATGAACATGGAGAAAGGGCTGTATGTTAGCCAAATCAAATCACCAAAAAGGTGTTTTTTCTTCTCGTTCTATCTCCAGAGAGTCCAAGGTTCCCAGCCTAAGAGGGAGGGAGTGGGGACAGGTACTCTTAGAACAGTGCTGGTTGTGGATTGACCACTGTACTTCATCCCTTTTTCTTTTGTCTTTCAACCTACAGCCAATGAAGAAGGCGAATACAATGATGGTAGCTCAGTGTTGTCTTAAGACAACAAAGTCATCTTTCTAACATCTCACTCTCTTTTATGTGCCTGTTTTTGTTCCTCACTTTATTTTAAACTCAGGAACTGGGCCAAAACATCTCTGCTGCAAAGAATCGCTCACTGTGCATATCCAATCACCCTTGGGGAGTCATTAGTGTATTGAGAAGCCTCTACACCCTCATTAGGATAGTAGATGGTGAAAATCAAGCTCTAGACTTGTCTTTTAGCCAGAATCTGTTGTGTCATAGCTCTCATCAGCAAAACATCTCTATCCCCCAAAAAATCAGGAAAGAATCTCTTAAATCATAGTGGCATCTTTGAAAATGGAGCTGAGCCCTGAACAGCTGTGCATCCCTCACTCAGCCTTAGAAGGTCATGCCTGAATCTACAGAAATGTAAACTTCTGCTCAAGCCATGCACTTAAAATTGTGCTAAACATTAAACATGTGAATAAATTTATTCAGATGGGTGGAGATAAATATCGTTGTAATACTTGGTTGAGTGGGTGCTGGAGCACACAGGTAGGGACAAGACTCGTGTGGAAGGACCAAATCTAAATGCGTGCAGGGTCAGTGTTGCTCTTGTATGAGATAACTTAGCCCCCTCCTCAGCCAGTTTAAATGTATAGAAATATTCTCATGGAGTTTCAGGGGCTGTTGAAGTAACTGGGTTTTACCTGACTGCCCCAGCCCCTAGAACACCCAGTCTGCTGCTTCAAAAGACAAAGGCCAATGTCACTTGAAAACACCCTGCATTTTCTGTGTTTCCTTGTTTTATTTTGCTTTTGTAGATTTTTTTTTTTGGTTGTTGTTCTTTTGTTTTAATTTTCTTGCTCCCTTTTCAGGCTTCTTTTTTAATTTAGGAAAATACCCTGAGGACCTTCCTGAGCCCCTCTCTGTCTTTCTTTTTCTCATTCTTTTCTTTTATTTTTAATAGCATATTGATTTCCTTTTTTTCCCAAGGACATGGTGTGAGTTAGATATGTTGCTTCTGAGAAGTGGGATTAAGGGAGGGCGTTTAGGGATTTCTGAGTGAAATAAAGGCAGTTCAGATGGATTCCCAGAGAAGGAGAGCACCGTGTGAATATCTCATAGATTGGGCAGGAGAAAGCAGGGTGGTGGTATTTCCTCGCCCCGTGCTAAACCTTTTGGAAACCAGAAACTCAAAGACTCTCTAATCACCAGAGCAGTGAACTTGGATTTGCAGTGTCTCTTGCCTTCTTTTGGCAGGGTTGTATGTGGGGATTTTGTCTCAGCCCCATGGTTCATAGTCAGAATGACCAGAATGTCAGTCAAAATCCACCATAGGAACAGGAATTTGCTATGACAATTCCTGCTTGTCAACAAATTTTGGCCCAGTTCCTTGACTCGGTGTCATGAAAGAAGTGGCATTTCAAAATAAATCCCTTCCCTGGGCTGCTTTTGGTTCATACAGTATGAACAAAGGCTGGGTCATGCACTGCAGAGGATAGATTTTTTTACTGTTTATTTTTTAATAAAATGCCCCTTTTTCTGGTTTTCTGGAGGTACCTTTAAGAATTCTAACTACAATTTCTTATTTCAAGATCAAATAACCTTAATCTTTCTTTTTATTTTTACAATTGTTTGTTGGAGTGCTGATTTGTTGGCAGCTGAAACCAATTTCACACAGTTATTGACAGACAGGTGTCAATCCTGGCAACCAAGGTCAACAAACAAACCCAGTCATTTCCTGTCTACTCTTTTTTCCCTTGCTCCCCCTTTGAAGTGTTACTAACTGGCAGCTTTAAGCCAAACAGGAATGTCTATGAAAATTATTTGGGTATGTAACGAAGGAAGGGAATCTTGTGTAAATAACATACCTGAAAGACTGGTTAATCATGATTACTTTTCCTCTCTCCAGGTAAAAGGCAATTTAGCTAACATGTTAAGAAGCTCACTGGCTATTTGAAAAGCAAAGCAAATAAAAAAATAACTGGAGAAATACAGATGCACGCTGTTGGCTAATGGTGTTTTTCTTCAGGAGTGATTTGGGACTTCCTTTATAGTGGAGCAGTCTAAAACACATTTGTAATAACATACTGTTTATTTTCTTAGCATTGCTCTGGCATCTGGAGGCCTCAACTGAGATATGTTTTGGCAGGCAGTGTTCTTTCAGTAAATGAGAAAAGTCTACCCCCTAAAATGTCATTAATGAAATTTGTGTGGGAAAGAGTGAGAAAAAGGAATTGTTTGTTTCTGATTTCTTTTACACATCTCTCACATTTTTCCTCTTGATTATCCAATAATCTATTTCCAACCACTCTCTCAATTTTTTGTTATCCAACACCCTTACATCTGATTGCCTCAATAATTTTTTTCTGAGTGTAAGTTTTTTGCTATTTTTCCCTCTTATGATATTTATTTTTTTCCTACTTTTTTTCTGCTTGCTATTCCAAATTTTCACCATCAATCCCAAAACTGCTGGATGCAAATAAGCATTTGAAGAAATATAATATATTTCTGTATTAGGATATTGATAACAGGGCTCATGCACCCACTACTGAAGAGGTTATTTTTACTTTACAATTTTTTTTTTACCAGATCCAGTAGGCTGTGAGGTTTCTAACCTCAGTTCCTCCCACTGAGCCAACACAGGGGAGAGTCTTGTACTGCAGAATCCTTCGGCATCCCTGAAAGTTCAAACAGAGTGTGTGGCTATGAAAGTCAACCTGGGTCTCTGAGAAAATGGGCCAGAATAAACACATAGGTTTAATTTATTTCTGTTTGTGAGAGTAACAGCACTGAACTTGCTGGCATTACACTGGAGTTAAACTGAAGTTTAAGAAGAATAGCAGGGAGGGGAGTTGATCACAAGCACAAATGTTAAGCAAGTAACTCATAAGACCAGCACGTGTCTGAGAGCCAGGGAAAGGTCACTTGTTGGAAGGGTTTAACCTGCCTACCGGGGCATTTTGCCTCTCCTGGAGATGAAAAGATGATTCCCATTAATGCCCATGGGAATTTTGCATGTACCTCAGCAGGACAGGATGCTTGCTAAGAGAGGATGGCCTTTCCAAACTGGGTTTGAGGAGAACCACACAGTGCAGAAGAATAAGCATCTTCCCCATGGCACCAAGGTATCTCAGGGACATGTGCCCTAAGATGTCTTGGAAGCCAAAGAAAAATGTATGTCATAAAGGTTTTCCCTCCCAGCCTCCATGTGAGGCATTTGAACAAAACAGGCAAAGCCTAGTTATCACTGAGATATGATACCGTGAATTCAAGTTAACTTTAACAAAAAAAGTGCTGATTGAAAAAGGCATTTTCTTCTGCCCTCCAGCCCAGCTGGCCTCCTTAGAGCTTCGGTCAGGATGGTTTGAGAAAAATAATTTTGCATTTACACAAAACCACTGCTTTCCCAATGCTATGTTTGGGACTTTTATACAGTCTCTTGATTATTTTCTGCCAAATTCTGTTTTGAGGGTAAAAACAGATTCGCTCCTAGCACAAGGGGTGTGTGAGTGTGTGTATTTCTTTTGGAAGTGCTTGAGATTTAACCAGTTTCTCTGGATGTTTCCCCTAAGATTAAATTTCCCTTCCCTCCTTTTACTTTAACAGCTGGCGTGATCTCTGTTGTTTTAACTTTCTTCCTCTTTTTCCCTTCCTGTTTCGCTACATCCTTCCAAATACAGAGGAGAAGCCCAGAATAAAGTAAGTATGACAGGCGGGGTTTCAAAACCCTGGGATCGTTTTCCTGATCAAGCAGAAGCCCTTAGATTCCCTGTTGGGCAAATGGCCACTAAAAGCCTTTATCTAACTCTCCCTCATGCAACAGCCATCTGTTTATTCCTGCACGCCTTTCCAGGATGCCTTAGCAGCACTCACTGGCCTGTTCCTGGTAGAGTCAGACAAGATTCGAACTGTCTGAGCTGCAGAGATCTCACAGTACCCCAAAATGTAGGCAGCTCAACAGTAAATCCTCTGTAGGAGGCCATGGCTGGGAAACTGCCCTTTCCATCCAGGATTGCTGACAGTGGGAAGAGTGGCAAATATTGGACTGGGCTCAGTTGAGCTTTATTAAGGTTTCTTATGGACCTTCTGGCTCTGGGCCCCAGCATCTTCCCTTCCCACTCTGCAGCTGCCCAGGATGGACTCTACAGCCCTGCACAGACAGACTCACAGACCAACTTCTTTCCATGTAGTGGGGAATGACCATAGGCTTTGGAAATAAAAAGGGGTTTTAGGGATAACTCCCTGCCCTGCATGACCTTCCAGGAAGGACCGTGGTCCTTAGTACTTTTCTGTAGTAGTTTTCCACAGATGTGCTCTTTCACCCCTCTCTATCTCCACCATCATTCCTCCTTGTCAGTGTGGTTCCTGAGGGCAGGACAGGGCAGGATGGGCTATTGAAAAAGCTGCATATTCTTTAAGATGAAAATCCTTTATTTTTCCTCTCTTTTTGTTTTGTTTTTGACTCTCTGCAGACTAACTGCTCCTAAAATACCAGAGGGTGAGAAAGTAGATTTTGATGTAAGTATTCCTGAGACTGTGTTTGTCCTTTGTACCTGGTAATAGACATGAGTGCAAACCCATATAACTCCTCCTGTATTGGATATTGCTGAGGGTAAAGTCAAACGCAAAAGTATGGTTGATTTGCCACTTGATTTCAGCAAAGGGTCACTCTCTGCTCCCAGAAACTGAATGCTTTCACTGACAATGTGACTAAGCTAAAATTGTGTATTTTTTGTTGTTGTTGTTGTTTGTCTCCTTGAATCTTTGAAGCTAATATAAGGAGGAGAAAGTAAGTATTTTAGGGGTCTCAGATCCTCTGTCCTATTGTTGCAAATGGCTTGAAAGCTGCAGGCCCTCATCTGTTGCTTAGAAACACTAGCTAAAAGTACAATAATAAGTAGAGAACCAAATACCCTCCTAGAAAGTTGCTAGAAAAATGAAGAAATTCTGGTGTTGAAAACCTCCACAGAAATATTTGCTTTGCCCAAAATGCAGAAATATTTTCTAGGTAAGATTTGCATTACAAAGCAAAGAGAAGGCAGCTAAGTATATGCAAGGATAAGTGTGTAAGCAAAGCCTGGGATAAAATATGGTGTAGGGGAATGGGAGATTTGCATTCTTTACACTTCTGGGCTCCTGACTGTTGCCTGATTGCATCAAGAGCCATTTAAACTAATCCATAGATTTCCATGGAAATCTACACTCTTTCTACTTTTGTTTCTCTCTGTATGCAGGGTGCTGAGAATGTCCAGGACATAACACTAGAGCAATATGGACTTAATGCATTTTTCTGCTCTTCTAGGACATCCAAAAGAAAAGGCAGAACAAAGACCTGATTGAACTGCAGGCCTTGATTGACAGCCACTTTGAAGCCAGAAGAAAGGAAGAGGAAGAGCTGGTTGCCCTCAAGGAGAGGATTGTGAGTCCTTGTACTGCCGTTTCTCTGTATTAAATTGAGAGATCATCTGTAGATGAGAAGCTGAAACCATTAGTCCACTGTCAGACTTTGACAGAAAGCTGTGCTGTCACATACAGAAGTGACTGCTCAAGTCATCATCAAATGGCTTCTCCCCGCATCTGTCCCCTCTTTGCCCCTTGTTTTATATCTGAGGATTGGACAAGAGACCCTTCAGCATGTTCTAGAAAGAAAGAAGGTGGCTTGCACTCCGTGAAACAAAGGTCTTGGTAGGGAGGTGTAATGGTGGAGGCAGGTAAAGCCACGATGATGATCCAATGCCTCTGCTACTGCTCCCTGCAGGAGAAGCGCAGAGCTGAAAGAGCAGAGCAGCAGAGAATCCGGGCTGAGAAGGAGAAGGAGCGTCAGGCAAGGCTTGCGGTAAGTGTCTTTGTTTCCCTCTCCTAGTCTCTGCATCAAACTGGAGAGATTCCCATGAGATAGAAAAAAAATATAGGTTCTGCCTTCCTCAGTCTGAAGGTGAAAGGACCACTCTCTTAAAGCAAGGGCAGAAAACAGGAGTTGCTAATTTTCATCACTGTACTTCTCTGATCACATCCCCTGCACTGACATTTGCTGCTGGAGAAGCTGGGACTCTTCCCTTGAGTAACTTGTTCTGTGTGTTGCCCTCCACAGGAGGAAAAGGCACGGAGAGAGGAAGAAGATGCCAAGAGAAAAGCTGAGGATGATCTGAAGAAGAAGAAGGCTCTGTCCTCCATGGGTGCAACATACAGCAGTTATCTGGCTAAGGTAAAAATCATGGATCAATGAAAGAAATATGAAAACGTTAAACCATGGGGTTGGCTGGGAACAGTCTTCATTACAAGAGAAAACTGCCCAGCTTGCCTTCTGGATCCCCAGCAGCTTGTCTTACTTGCTCTGTCACTGAAATAGTTTAATTCAGGCTTAATTTCTGCAGTCTGATGTTAATTGATATTCTGAAAATAGGCTGACCAGAAGAGAGGAAAGAAGCAAACAGCTAGAGAGACGAAGAAGAAGGTCCTGGCAGAGAGGCGCAAGCCCCTGAACATTGACCACCTTAATGAAGACAAGCTGAGGTAACATGTTTATCCTCATTAATGGAACGTAATCTCCTGATATTTGATCTTACTGTCCTGAAGTCTTCTCTGGTGATAGAATGAGGTAGAGGAGGGGACCTTCCTTGAAATTCATCATGGGACAGTTTTAAGTTGTGCTGTTGCTTAACCTGGAGAATAGAGGAGAAATGGGAATGTAGGAAAGTGTTGAAATGGTTTGGTAGCCCTCTAGCTGTCCTCCTGGCATAGCTCTGTTAGCCCCTCCTGCTAATTAGGATTAGTCGCTTCCAGGACTAGCTCTGGGATTAGCTGAACAAACCTACCGACTGGTGTCTGTAGCATTCCCAGGGGTGGGTAATGCTGCTAAGGTATGAATATGGATCTCCATGAAGGATGGAGGTTTGGAAGCTATGTGCTCTGGTGCAGAGCAGTCATCAGATGATAGTCTGGACTGCGCATGTTGGAGTTTACATGTGATTGAAAGATGAGGCTGGCTCACCTCAGCCCCGACACAGATGAGATTGCACAATGGCAACTGCTCTGCTTATCTGTATGACCTTCAGAGTCCTCCTCCCTTCTTGTCTGATTCCACTGGAGTCTTATCTTTCATTAAGAGTTAGGGAGAAAATTAAAGGAATTATGTTAATGTGGCATATGCAAGACATGCAAGTCTAAAATGTTTGAAGGTGAGAAGGCGAGAAAAATGTGACCTTGAAAATGATGAGTAGCTTTCAGAGAAGAGAGAGGGTTTACAGGAAGATGTGTTAATGATATTAAATAAAATTCATTATTAGTGATGTGAAAACCATGGAAAATATTTGATGTCATGTGTTTCTTCCATCTTCCTTTCCCCATAAACACACAGGGACAAAGCTAAGGAGCTGTGGGACTGGTTGTATCAGCTGGAGACTGAAAAGTATGACTTTACAGAGCAGATCAAGAGGAAAAAATATGAGGTGAGTTGAGAGGCCATCTTACTAATGGCACTGGGCCCAAAATGTAAAAATCTCTGATTCCTCAGGCAAAAGTCGTTGTGACATTATTTGGGTTTCCAATGACCCTGTGCAATATTTAAGGAGCAAGATGCTTGGAACTGCATTACCCTAACATACATACTTAAACTGGATTTCACATTTTGCTAAAATTGAATCAATCACTTCTAAGGTTTTCACTGGCCCATGGAAAGGCAATCTCAGTGGAAAATGAACTCCCTGCCCTCTCCTGAAACATTCTTCATTCTTGTTTATCTGTGGGTAACTGTGGCCTGAAAATTCAGTAATTCTCAGTTCACGCAGCTCCATTGCAAAATAATGTTTTTAGAACAATCTTTACTTTCAAACTTGAATGTTTTAAGTTTTATTCCATGCCAGACAGATTACCTATGGACTGAGCTCTCTGGAGTCACTGAAAACTGTCTCCAGACAGGAGCATCTGACTGAAGTGTCACATGGTAACAGAAAGTGGACATGTTTCCTTCACACTGGATAGGGCTGCACTCACCCATGTTCGGTTTCAGTGGCTGAGAAATCCTACTGGATCTCTCTCTGTCTCGCTCTCCTTTCAACTCCCAATCACACAGACACATGTTGACAGGGAGTGAGCAACACCAACGTAACTATCTCAATCTCTCTTAGATTTTAACAATGCGTTGCAGGCTGCAGGAGCTTTCCAAGTTGTAAGTACAATGAACTTGCCTGTGTAACAGCAGCAGCAAAGGCTACCAAATGCATGAGCCTGCCGCATGGTCAGAGCCAGGTGCCAGACGGGAGCTGGCGCTTGGCTCCAAGTGCAGAGAGAAAAGAGAAAAATGGGTCTTGTGTCTCTCCATTCACTTCCTTTTTCTCTCCCTTTCCATTCCCTGAAAAGATATAAAGTGGTAATTTAGGAAAAGAGTCAAGAGTCCAACAGGGATATGATTAAAGAACTGAGCATACGATCTAGTGAGACACCCTAAAATAATTCTCTATCCAAAACTCTGGTATTGTGTGCATGGGGACATCACCCTGATGCACCTGGGATACACGCAGAAGCTTAGGGATATGTGTGTAATACTTGGACTACAGTATATAGAGAGTTGTACAGGGTTTGGAAAGCTTCTCCACCTCGTGGCACATGGTTACCTAGATCCAAAATATTGGAGAGGGCTAGCTTAAGGATAACAGGTCAAGTGGGTGTGGAAAAACAGGAAATAAGGCAGTGCCAGGGGAGGGGTACATCCTATGGTAATGAGACCTCTGCATAAACAAAGAGGTAGGTGCTTGCTGATAAAAAGCAAGGAGAGAAATTACAAAGAATGAACAAAGCAGAAGGAAAATGCACAGCTAAGATGGGGAAAGTGGAAGAATTAAGGGAAGATGATAGCAGGAAAAAATTGAGGAGAAAGGTAAGTGAAAATAGGAAAGAGAATGAAGGAGACACAAGCAAGGATGCCAGGGAGAGACAAAGGAAGGAAGTGGGACACACAGAAGTAGAGCTATTCTTTAGCTCTAGTGTCTGTTGCTCTTTGGTGCTTCATTGGAGAGTGAGTGTCATAGTCACAATCATAAAGTTATGACTGAAGGTAAGTCTTAAGTGCTTGGGTCACACTGAAGACAACTGGTTCTCCACACTTGGGGAAAATACTTGCTTGGAAAAAAGCAATTTAAACATCTGTGACAAATACTAAAACTTCCATGAGTAAGTACAAAAGCAAGTGATCTGTTAATCTTTCCTTGCTTGTGTTGTCCTGTTCCCGGTAACGTTTCAGTCTCTTACCTTGTTTCTGTTTGCCATGGACAGACATGTGAGCCAGGAATTACCAGTTCTTGGGACAATCAGAATGTATGACTTTTGTTTTTCTTTTTCTGCACGCTGGGGATGTCAAGTGCAACTTTAAATATTCGAAATTTGGGTCACCAGTTCTTGGACTGGCAGAGTCAGTGCAGAATTTTGAATCGCACCAAAAGCAGAAGCAAAGCATACATCTTGGCAAGAGCATTTCTTCAGTCCAGGAAAACTAAGTAGAATCCTGACTCAGTTAAAAAATGAGAGGATGAAGGGGTGAAAGATGGCTCTCTATCACACTCTAGTGTTTTGTGGGCTTTTCCAGTACCTGAGTCCCAGGATTTCAGTAGCAAGTCCAGGCCTACAGACCAGATCGAGTTACTAAGTTAGGCTAAAAGGTGTTTATCCCTTATGCAAGGTAGGTGTTTGCTTTCCTATGCATCCTCTCATTAAATGAGTGGCTGGGAAAGTGGTGACTGCTGCAAGCTCCTCACCTCCTGCTCTGCCAGCCAGAAAAAGGTACTCCAGCAGAATGTGATACCCATCTTCCATTCCTGAGGTGCCCATCCAAAGACCACTGAGGATCTTTGGGCTTACACACCTCCTGATATATAGGAGTAAGGGAAGAGTGAGAAGATTGAAACATGCAGGTGATGGAGCCATCCAGGAGCTTTCCAGCTGGCCAAGGTGACACTCATTCAGGTTCACCTGCCTGCAGTTTGACATGTGAGTTCATAGGAGATTAATTTTAATGTGTAGAAACTCCTCTAGTAAGGGTCATAAAATTCTAGCTCTTCTGTCCCTTGACATGTGAAGGTGGCTTGCAGATTTATTGCCAAGAAGTAACATTTCTCTCCTTCAACCACGGGTGAGCTTTTAATTCAAAGGAAGTATTAATTCCTACTACAGGCACTTGTTTCGAGCACTTCAGCAGGTAAAATTCCCCTCTCCTTGAGGGAACGAGGTTTCTTGTCTCTAAACACCCTGGTCATGTATGTTGTTTGCAGATTGTCACCCTCAGAAACCGGATCGATCAGGCCCAGAAGCAGTAAGTATTTATATCCCCTTCCGAGCTCCTGGCTTGGGGATATCTTCTCAGTGTTCAAATGAGTCACTTCAGCCTCAACGCTGACATTTTCTTGTTGCAATGAAATGGGGCTAGAGATGGAAGGGCCACTCCCATCCTGCCTCACATTGAGAAAATGAAAGGCAAACTGAAGTGAATGTAACACCTAACAAGAAAAAAATTGTGTTTCTTCACACCATACCTTCAAAATTTTCCTCTGCTTATTGTTGGGTTTTTCAAACACCTGTCTGAGGTGCTTTGAATACTTGAGGGAATGCAGCCCTTGTTTATGAAGGATAAACAAGTGGTTGCTAAGATTATGAAGAATGGTGTGTAACAAGACTAACATAATGGGATTACTGTTGTGAGTTCTTTTCACTCATCTCTCTCCCACCATTCTCTTTCCTTCACCACAAGACATTTTCATTATTTATTTGAGTCTAATGTCTTTATTCTAGGTATTTTTAATGAATTCATGAGACACCAGGGATAGAAAAAAGCTTGGAGGTTAGGCCATGTAGAAAACTAATACTCACAGAGAAGTAACTGCAGGGCAGAAAGGGAGGAGAGCTCTCCAGTGGTGGGTTTGATCTTCTCTGTGTGTCTGTATCTTTTTTAGCAAAGTCATGCCAGGAATGAAGCAGTGGCCTTTGGTGATATCTTTGGATATCACTGAAGTGACCAGTTACTGCCTTTCCCACTTCCCCGGGACACCGTGACTTATCAAATGAATGTAACACTAGGGGTTTGGTAGTTTGTAGATGCCAAACATAAGGCTTGACCTTCCCGTGGTATTTTCTGTACAGAGCTGTAGGCTGATGAACCTCAGCAGAATGTGCAGCTGCAGGAGGATGCCATGGTTTGTCTGAGTGTTGCTGCTGTTGTGGGGCACTACCATACCACCCACAACAGGGCACTGCATGCTTGTTCCCCCAAAAGACAGGATACTCTCTCAGGACATCGATTGAAAAGGTTGCACTGAGAAGCCCAGAGCTAATGAGATTTCTGTGTGCTTAAATTTCTGTCCACACTAGACACTATCATTCCAGAGCAGTGCCTGCCAGTGTGTTATACAAGGATCAAATGAGTCTTTTGCTTCAGACTTTATTAAATCTCCTTAAGCACATGCTAAAGGTTAGGTGTAACATCAAACATCACAGGTGCTTGTGGATATAAAAGGACTCTGCTTTCGTTTGAGGAGCTGTGCAGTTCCTACACAGAGTTTTGAACCTTCAGAAAGGCTGGCAAAAGGGACATAGAGATTAAGATAAGCAGAAAGTGCTTGCTCTCTTTTATGTAAACCATTAATTTTTTCAAATAGACCAAACCTATCTTGGTCAAAGGTAAAGTATCCACTATGTGTGTGTCTCTGTCACTGTGCTACGTCCTTCCGTAAATATGGCTCGTGCTCTTGAACCAATCCATGGGGCAGCACAACAAAAATCTCCCCAGATGTGATGTCCCCATGTTTTTCTCCTCCCTGGAGGAACCAGTGGTTCTGCTGACAGCAGCACCTTGTGCTTGGTCCCCAACCCCACACTCTGCCATGTCAAAGAGCTGCCCCCACTTTGCATGTGCTTTGGTTCAAGAAGCAGCCTCATCGTTGTGTGTGTGAGATGGAAGGGTTTGGGGGTGTGCCAAGCCCCACAAACCAAGGTGCTGCTAATGGGAACTAGTGCAGAATCTAACTCCACTAACATCCTGCCCAGCCCCATTCTGAGTTCAGGCTTCTCAGGCAGAAGGTAAGTGACTTGCATGTAGGATTTGCCCTTCTGTATGCAAGAAATCTTGGAGAAAGTTTGCCTCAGGTGCTTTGAGTAGAGAGTATAGCTGGACTGCTCCCACACAACATGAGCAAGACAGGGATACTGATATGAGAGCAGGCCTAAAAAGTTGTCTGGATTTTTTTGGAGGTTCTTGCTCTCATGATATAAATAGCCACTCTGCCTTTGCTAGAGCAAAGCGATTCTTAGTTGTATTTAAATTAGTCTTCAGCTTTTTGCCTCCACTGCTGAATAGAGCATCTGGGGAATTTGATCAGAGCTCTTTCATACTGAGCAAATTTCTCTAGATAGAGCTCTAAATCCTAAAATCTAGACCATAGCAAATTTGTATTCAGAAAACATCAAGCCTGCGGCTGCAAGGACCTGTCACTTAGTTTGAAGACCACCTAGATTTCTACCCTGGTAATGCAAGAGTCTGGAAGGGTCCACCTCTTTCAGGCATGCACATCCTGCCTTTCATACTAAGAGCCCCAGAAGGAATCTTTTTCTGCAGTATCAACAGTATTTTTCTCAGGATGTGGTCAGGAATGGCAGGTGTACCAAACATGTGAGAAGTGAAAGCTGCTGAAACCTAATCTAAGAGTCAGAAATGCAGAGTGGCCACAGAGCCCCACTGCTTCCATCATGCTGACATGTTTTTCTTTCTTTTTGCATTGCAGCAGCAAGAAGGCAGGAGCCAAGGGCAAGGTTGGTGGGCGCTGGAAGTAAAGAACCAGGCAGGATGGCCTTTAGTGGTGTGCTGAACCCCTGCTGGTCTCCTCTTTCCTCCTTCACCAATCACTTGTGTTCTCATGCCTCAATGATAACAAAAATCGCATCAGCCTGGATTGGCTATTGCTGCTGCTTGTCTTCCTGGAGGGGTCTGGTGGCTTCCTCTGGCAAGGGGAAGCAGGTTCCCTGTGGAACTGGGATGACTCCTTGCTGGCATCTTCAATTCCTGCTGAGCATGTCCCTTATCCTCCTGATCCCAGCCCTATGCTGTCCTGTAGATTGCTGTGTACAAATCTCTGGATTTTGTAAATAAAGCGCAACCAGTACCTACTCCAATGACAACCCTCTGGAATGGTGTTTCATATCTTCTTCAATGATTTCCCATTTTCCAAGGATTTGGGAGTTGATCCAGACCCTTACTTAATATCATTTGATCTGTCTCTACAATGGGGAATAGGCTCAGTATCATCAGCAAAGACTCAGGATTGGGGGCCTGTTTTAAGCCATCGTGCAGGTAGACACCAAGAGCTGACTGTTCTCAGGGAGCTCATAATCTGGCTGCCAAATGTAGTTGAAAATGACTTCAAAGTTCAAGCGATTAAGTGAATCAAAGAATCAGGAATAAAGGAACAAATCTCCAGAAGTGGTAGTTTTCAGCACGTTGCTTTTATTGAATGCAGACAAGTGCAAGGGAGAATGATTCATTCAAATATTAAATTAAAATATTTATTGAGGCTGTTAGCTTGCATACAATATTAAAGCCTAATATTGAAGTGTGAATTACTTGGTTAATTCAATGTAGATGTCAAAACACGAGTGGGTGTTACTAAATTCGAGGTGTGAGCTGTTCTGCAGGGCCTCTTGTCTTTGCCAGCCCTTGAACTGCCCTGGTGGAGGGAAGTCCATCAGAGTCTCTCCCATGTTTCCAAACTTCTGTTTGTTTCTGGTGCCTGTGTGCCCACTGTGGCTCTCGGTTGGCATATGCTGAGCTGTCGTGGAGTCATGAGTGGTTTAGGTATGAAGAGGTCTTAAAGATCATCCAGTTCCAACTCCCCTGCCATGGGCAGGGATGCCTCTCACTAGACCAGGTTCCTCATAACCCCATCCAGCCTGGCCTTGAACACTGCCAGGGATGGAGCATGCACGGCTTCTCTGGGCAACCTGTTCCAGTGCCTCATCACCCTGACAGTAAAGAATTTTTTCTCAATGTCCAATCTAAACCTACCCTCTCTCAGTTGAAAACATTTTCCTCTTGTCCTGCCACAATATACCTTGGTAAAAAGTCTCCTCATATACTGAAAGGTCACAATCAGGTCTCCTCCCAGCCTTCCCTTCTGGCTGCACAACCCCAGCTCTCTGCCTGTCCTCACAAGGGAGGTGTCTCAGCCCTTCCAGCATCTCTGTGGCCTCCTCTGGACGTGATCTAACAGCCCTGTGTCTGTTGTGCTGGGGTCTCACCAGCGTGGAGGACAGCAGGAGAGTCAGGAAAAGACACCAGTAAAGGCAGACAGCACTATAGCATCTCTCAGAGGTGATAGTTTCACATAATCACAGAATTGTTAGGGTTGGAAAGGACCTCTGGAGATTGTTCAGTCCAACAGTTCCCCTGCTAAGGCAGTGTCACCCAGAGCAGGTGACACTGGAACATGTCCAGGTGGGTTTCAATATCTCCAGGGGGTGAGATTCTACATTCTCCCTGGCCAGCTTGTTCCAGTGCTCTGCCACCCTCAGTGTAAAGCTGTTCTTCCTCATGTTGAGGTGGAACTTCTTGTGTTTTAGTTCATGGTCATTGCTCCTTGTCCTGTCACTGGGCAGCACTGAAAAGAACCTGACACCATCCTCTTGGCATTTTCCTTGCAGATATTTGTATGCAATAATGAGATCCCCTCTGAGTCTCCTCCAGACGAAACAGGCCCAGCTCCCGCCGTCTCTCCTCATAAGAGAGATTCTCTAGACCCCTCCTCATCTCCGTGACGCTCCGCTGGACCCTCAATGGTAGCTCCTTGTCTTTCCTGTACTGAGGAGAGCAGGGCTGGGCACAGCACCCCGGGTCTCCCCCGAAGGACCCTGCTCGCCCCCTCCTCGCCCCCTCCTNCCTGACACCATCCTCTTGGCATTTTCCTTGCAGATATTTGTATGCAATAATGAGATCCCCTCTGAGTCTCCTCCAGACGAAACAGGCCCAGCTCCCGCCGTCTCTCCTCATAAGAGAGATTCTCTAGACCCCTCCTCATCTCCGTGACGCTCCGCTGGACCCTCAATGGTAGCTCCTTGTCTTTCCTGTACTAAGGAGAGCAGGGCTGG